>CAUYUJ010012447.1:5000-50000 GCA_963575745.1 Prorocentrum cordatum | reverse complement strand
CAGCGGGCGAAGCGATCTCGACGGTGTCAGCCGCCCACATGTTGTTCCACTCCAGGTCTCTCGCCTCGAAGAGCTGCTCTCGCTCCTGTGCGGTCAGGTTCTTCAGAGATGATTTCTTTCGCGTCGCCGCCTGATTGACCGACAGGTACGCCGTCTCGACCTCTTGGACGGCAGCGCCGGTCATCTCGTCGTAGGGCATCTCCGGCGCCTCGTCCACCATCTTCTTGGGGCCGGCATGCCGTTCAGGTACTGGTCCAGGAGCGTAGGCCTCCTCGGTAGACCCCTTGGTGGTGAACCTGCGCCTGGACATCTCTGGTTATGAGATTCCAGCCAGCTACACCGGACTCCCCCAGAGGAACGCAAATTATCCCACTTGCAAGAGGAAAAATACCACGCCGAAGTACGAGTACGAGACATGTGCAGTGCAGAAGTACGAAGTACAGGATTTCAGAAATCTGAAGCGTGAGGAAAGTGTGTGTGTGTGTGTGTGTGAGATACTTTGGTCACACATTTTTCGTACTTCGGAGTTGCGTTCGTATTCGTTCATACTTTTTTACTTTTGATGTGCGTTCGTATTTTTTCGTTTTTGTTCATACCCATACTTCCGCGTTGCACATATTTCGCACTTGCGTTTCATCTCGTCTGGCTCGTTCTGTCGACCCGTACTTATTTTCCACGCGTGCTTCGTGTTATACGCGTACTTGTGCTTTTCCGTACTTTACCAAACTCGAGGATCTCCCAGTCTCGCAGGCTTCGGATCTTATATATCTCCGGTTCCGGAGCTCGACCGATGGCAGGGTGCTCCGCGTCCTGGTCCTCGTTCTCCTCCTCGTCGCCTTCTGGTGGCGACACGTCTGGCATGTCGGATGGACGTCCAGGACTTCGCGTCTGTTTGCTGCATCTCCCGCCGATGGCTCTGCGTTTGGCCGAGCAGCTTCGCCACTGGTCTGTTCCGAGTCGGGCGGCTCTGTTTGGTCCGAGATGTCCGCCACCCGGCGCTTGCCCTGCTGCCCCTTCGGGACACTGACGCCCCACCCTCTGTCAAGTAGCGGTCGGCCTGGACTTCAGCCTGGGTAGCCGCTCGCAAGTGCTTCCAGTTGCAGAGGATGACCCCGCCCTGGTAGGACAGGTAGGCCTTGCCCAGGATTTCGGTGCTGATGATCGTCGCTGGGCCGCGCCAGTGCTCCCAAGCCTCTCGCTTGGGACCCTGCTGTCGCAAGAAGTACACCTTGTCGGTGGGCTCCCAGTGGCCCCGATGATGGGAGCTTCTCGGCGCGGTCTTGGCGGTCAAGGATGGACTCGCGGGCGTAGGCTTCCCTTGCTGCCAGCCAGAGCCCGATCGCCTTCGCCAGGGCCTGATCTCCAGCACCGTGTCGGGACGCGGTCTACAGGCTCACGCCTCCCCGTCCTTGAAGGAGCCCTCGGGCAGGGGGATCCTGTGGTCGAACACTCGTAGGTCAGGTCCGCGCTCGTGCACCGAGCAGTTGACCGCGTCGAAGAGCTCCTGGTCCTCGGCGCTCAAGATCGACTCTGTCAGGCGGATTTGGTAGTACGTTCGCTTCCACAGTTGGCCCGCAGTCTCCGTCTTGCCGTTCTGGTATTCGTTCTCGGCACCGACATGTTCTAGTTCGGTCCCTTCGGCCGAGGCTCAGTCGGCGAACACGCCTCGGATGATGCCCCTCTCCTGGTCGCCGATGATCTGCTTGCTCCGTTAGGGCCGCATCCTGAGTTGTCGGTAGGCACGGCGTATGGCCTGACTCTCCCGATCTGGGAGCCTGATAACCACTTGCCGTCTGGTTCCCTTGTCCACGAAGTTGAGAGCTGGAGTCGTCTCGTTCTTCGGCTTTTCCTGGTTGTCCCAGGTGGTGTCCACGAAGAGCAGCTTCATGCCGACGACGGCGTTGAGCTCGAAGCTCTCTGGGTTGGAGAGTCTCGGCGGGGGCGTAGAGCGTGGGTGCTTGGTCGTATTGCACACGTCGCACTTCTCGATCACCTTCTTCATCGCCTCGAGCAGCTCCGGCTTCGCCTTTGCCATCTTGAGGACAAAGGTGGTCCTCGTGAGGTCGGCGTGCCCCAGTTTCGCGTGTATTCTTGCCCCAGGTTCGCGTGTATTCGTCTTGCCATCGTATCCCAGGTCTCTCCTCCTGGTCCGGTATTCGAAGAACCGTACATGGCCATCGCGATGTCCCTTTCATCCGTCGTTTGCCTCATGTTCTTGTTTATGACCCGGCAGATCGCCTTCTTCGAGATCTTCTGGAGCTTGCCCTCTTGGTCTCTCGGGCTTCCGAAAACCGTCGTGTGGCCGTGGCCTTCGAATGCCTCCGCTCCAGGTCCTCGGTATACTCCAGCGTCGGTGGAGGAGGAGGAGGAGGAGGAGGAGGTGGAGGAGGAGGAGGAGGAGGAGGTGGAGGAGGATGAGGAGGAGGAGGAGGAGGAGGAGGAGGAGTTCCCACTGGGTCCCTGCTGGCCGTGGGGCGCACTGGCCCAGCACGCTCCGCCTCGCGCGGGGGTTGCACCGCATCTTGCGCACCTCTGCCAGTTTCCACGAGGCCGCTGTCCAAGCGGCCTCCCGGCGATCCCGAGCGCCATTCGCAGGAAGAGCGGTGCCTCCCTGATCTTCAGGAGGGAAGAAACAACACACAGACACAGTTCATCGTCGATCCCCAGGAAAAGATGGGAAACTATGGGAAGTGGGGGGGAAGACGAAAATCCAGGAGATATGATGGGAAAATATGGGGAATCCGGTTATTTGTGTCTATTTATTTGTGTGTTTGTGGGCCCCTTTCGTTCTGGCCTTCCACTCGGCCGGCCGCTTCTCGGCGCTGGGGCTCTGCGGGGCCGAGAGCATCCGGCACGGGTGGGGCGAGTCACACCACTGCAGACTCACGCCGCTTCCCTTCGGACAGCAGCGCCCGCATGCGATCCTCTTCCGCTCGGCAGTGCCGTCCAATCCTGAGATTGCGGGCGAGGTCTCCGGTGATCCTGGCGCGATCCCCTGGGCCGAGACTTCGAGGCGGCGAGAAGATCTCGACGAGGTCGTCCTTCCTGCACTGGTTCGTGGAGTTGCTGGTGACGACTCCGTCGCCTGCGAGCAGACTCTGCTCGGGCGCCTGGCTTGCCAGGTCGCCCATGGCTCTCTTCCGCTCGCCGCTCGCCTGGCTTCATCTCTCTGGTCCTCGGTTCTCCGGGCTCGAGCCAGAACTCCGCAGGGATGTCCCTGATACCCTTGCCTTCGGGGAGCTCGTAAATCAACTTCGGGTCGCTCGCGCCGTCCTGGTGAGTGACCTCCACGTCGTCGATGACCTCCTGGGTGTGCCGATCTCGGGTCGTTCTCCACCGCACTTACTTCCAGCAGGAGTCGGATGCTTGGCCTCGGGTATTTCTCGTCCGCGCGGCGTCGTGGTGCTTCACGTACAGCTTCAAACGGCTCCTCTTCCCGGGAGCCGTCCGACGGCACTCGTTGTTCTCGTTGTCGTTGTTATCGTTATCCTTGCTATCCTTGTCGTTGTTATCGTTGTTGTCGTTGTTATCGCTCTTATCGTGGTTGTAGTGATCGTTGTTATCGTTGTTACCGTTGTCGTCATTATCGCTGTTCGGCTGCCCATCCTGACGTCCTCGGGGTCCACGTCGAACGTCCGCCTCTGGGCTTTCGCCTTGGGGCGCCGGCCCCCCCTCGGAGTCCGCCGCGGCCTTGGAGCTGAGGGTCTCCCTCCCGGCGACGTAGACGCAGTGGATGAGCTGCCTCATCCCGTCGTCTGTGTGCTTGGCCTGATTCACGATCCAGTCGCAGTACTCCTGGTCGTGGTCGTACGTCTCCTTGAAGGTCTTCCCTCGATGCGTTCTCCAGAACTTGATCTTGCTGCGGCCCCAGCTCTCCGCTAGAGTGGTGTAGTCCACCGTCGTCTCGGTCAGCCTCGCATCGAACTGCCTGGTCGCCTTCTGGAGGTCCACCACTCGCGAGGCCTTGGCGGGCTCCACCAGAGGGATGTCCCAGGTCTCGCAGAGGTCCACCAGCTCCGCCTTCACCGTTGGCATGTAGCTGGAGACCCACTTCAGCCGTCGTACAGTTGTGGAGGACGATCAATGGAGAGGAAGCATGCTGCCAAATCATTTCCAGATGTCTAAAGCATGTTTGAAACACGTTTTCAATCTGTAAGAACATGTTTAACACATTTTTAAAACATGTTTATGCATGTTAAACACATGTTTAATTCAGTGATAGGATTGTTAGAGTGTCCATTGTCGTGGCATCCACAATCGTACAGGTTTCATCCCGGCCTCGACCGTCCGGCCGGCACCGGATATGTCCACCTTCACCGAGACCTCCGAGAATTTCTCTGGACGCTGGTGGGCGCAACGCACCGCCTGGGCTCGCCCACCGCGCAAGCGCAGCAGCCACTGATGGTGAACGAGGTAGGCCCGTGATTCGATGAGCTGCTTCGACCGTCGCTTTCCCAGCATCCGCCGGCGTGGATGGAGTCCTGGATTCCTGAGTTCTTCGGGGGCGGCAAAGAGGGGGGTGATGACTAAGGGGGGTGGATATCACGGCGTGGACCATGCTATTTCTCAAGATTTCATGGCGCCTCTTCTTATTTCATTACGTCCCTGGCCCCCCGTTTGGCCGCGCACATGCCGCCAGCTATGATTTGCACCCCCCCTCTTGGACGCCCCTCTCTTGGCCGCCCCCGAGTTCTGGCTCTGGGCCCGCATGACTTGAGTAGCGAGCAGGTCGGGGAACGGCGAGCAGGTGGCAGATTTCTTGAGCCTGTGGAACTCCGCTGGCTCGGCTCGGGCTGCTCGAGCACTCGGTACCCTTGGAATCCTCTCTTGCGGTCTCCTTGGGTTCCTCGGGGATCGTGTACCTCGCAGCGTCGCTCGGTCTCGCCGTCGGGGTCTCCGGGCTCGAAGTGGTCGCTATGCTCGGACTTGCAATGGTCATCGAACTCGGGCTTGTCGCTAAACTCGGGGTCGAATCCTCGGTGGTCCCCTGCTCCGCATCTTGCTGAGGATAGGAGGTCAGAAGGGCCGCAAGCGTCTCTCCGTTTTCTTGCACAATCGAGTCGTCCGAGACACACATCACTCCTGATGTCCTCGTCTCGGCGCGACTGGGCCTCTGACAGCCTCCGGCACGGAAGTCGCACAGAGGGAGGCGCCACTCCTTAATTCTCGGATTATCCCGCGAGCGTCGAAGGGTCACCGAAACGCCCAGGTTCCTCGAGGTGAGCACCCCCTTGATGGTATCCATCGGACGGGGCTAGGACGAGGGCAAATCCGTTCCAGATCGTTCTGGAACGCTCTCAGAGCGCTCTGGATCGTTCTGAGAAGGCCGCGGCGCCCGAGGCATTTTCTAGAACAGCTGGAGCTCAGAGATTCTCGATCTATCCTCACCCGATTTTGTCCTCGTCCTGGCTTCGTCTCAATCCATGATCCTTGAGAGGTCCTCGAGCGAGCCATCCGAGATCAGGAGCGGGGTCGAGCCTGGTACCACACTGAACTGGCGGAGCCCACTTCGCCCCCCGAGACCGATCGGATGCTCGGCCACCCAGTTTGATTCAGCTGACTGGCCGTTCGCGAAGTGGAACTTTCGCGCAGCGCACTGGAACTATCTGACATTCAAACCGACTAATCTCCCGAGGGCGAAGTCGTGCTGAGCAAGCGTCACGTCCCCAACGATCAACCTTGAACAGCCCGTACCGACCATGCCCTCGAGGACTCCCAACAGTGGCAGAGCTGAAACATGATGCAGACGCAGCTTGGCCTGCTGAAGACGATCTCGAAACCTCCGACGACCCATCTCGACTCCCGAGGAGGGCGGAGCCGTCACTTCGCCCGCGGCCGTCTCAGACGTGGCAGCAGCCCTCCTGCGTCCCGTGATGGCACGATTTTCCTTCCACCGCCACTACTACAGGCAGGACGGGGGAGACGGCAGGATGGGGAGGTCCTCCGTCTCCTCCTCCTCCTCCTCCTCCTCCTCCTTCCTCTCCTACCTGGCCCATCATCCCGTGGCCCGCAGCCTGCGGTCCGGGTTCTTGACCTTCACGACGTCGTCGGGCTCGTTGTCCTCGGGCGCGCTGAGAGCCTCGGGGGCCGTGCTCTTGGGACGACGGCCGCGACCCCGCCCTCGGCGGAGTCGAAGGCGAAGTCCAGCTTGTATTAAGTCGGGCCCGTCCTTCTACAGGAGGAATCCTCAAAAATAGTATAAAGATAGTCCGGGGACAATTTTTTGATTATTGTTTGACTATGTCGGGGTATTAATAGGAGTACTTTTAGTTTTTCGCCCCAAGCCCGCCTGTAGGGGGACACGCCCGACCTCAAGCTTGTAGACGTCCGTCCCCTCGGTGCCGAGGGCTGCCGTGGCCCGAGCTCCTGCCGTCCTCGGCCTCTGCGGCTCGCGGCGCTCCCGCTTCCGGTGGCCAGGCTCGCCTGCGGTCGTCGCAGCGAGCACGGCGCGGTTCGCCTCCTCGCGGTAGCTTTTGCGCCGCCCGTGTCACGACCGCCTCCTCTGCCCTGCGCGGGCGCCACCTCACCAAACCCACGAGACTGCTTCCGCTCCCTCACGACACGACCGCTTTCCTGCCAAGTGCCTCGGCCTCCTGGTCCAGCTTGCCACGCCGCCAGCAGCGCGTACGCCTCATCCTCATCGATGATGTCTTCCTCGGCGGTAGGCTCTGACCCCTCGAGTACCAGCAGCGGCTGTTCCTCGTCCACCTGGAACGCCTTGGCTGGTCGTCCGCCTCCGCCGTCGCCTCAGTAGTTCCTCGTCGTGTTCTCTAGGTAGCTGTCGTCGCGAAGGTCCTTCAGCGCCATCCTGAGGTCTGCAAGATCACCGCCATTCGCTCCGCGTGTTCCAGCTTCGCCTGGCGCATTAGGAAGCAGCCCTGCACGTCGTCGAGGGTGACCTGCAGCTTCCTGGGCCGCTCGAAGGCCTTCTTGATCCTCGTCGAGTGCTGCCGCAGCGTCTCGTTCCTTGTCCTCTCAGTGCCGAGGAAGGCGTGCTCGATTTCCACATACTTCTCGTGCGCGTGCTCGGGCAGGGTCTCGGCCTCCAGGGCCCCGACGATCGTCTCCACGCCGTCCGTGCCCCCGAGGTCCTCCCGGTCCAGGCCTTCCACGATGCTCTGGATTCGGTCGTCGCCTCCGTCCAAGATCCGGCAGCACGTGCGGTGGCCCCTCCGATCCTCCGGCAGCCCGATCGCCACCTCGGACCAGATCCTCAAGCGGCGCACGCAGCGTCGCAGCTCCTCGATCGATGAACCCGTGATGCTGGGCGACGGAGCGCACCTAGCAGTATTCGCCCCCTTTCCAGCAGGGCGTCCTGCGAAGGGGGCCGCAAGCTTGCCCTCTGCTTCTCCATCCAGCCCGTCTTCATATCCCACGGTGCCGTCTCGCGGCCTGGCTGCAGGCGCCGGCCGACTCCAGCGGGTCTCCTCTCGAACCATGTTTTCTCGTGGATCGTCGATGTGACCACCCACCAGATTTTCTCGTCGATGTGCGCGCGGGCCCGCCGGCGCGCGAGCCAGACCGCGAGGCCCCGCGCGCCACCCGGCGGGCGCACGGGTCTGCTCGTGAGGAAGGTGTCGGCGGATCCCCCGACTTTCTTCTCTTGCTACAGTCAAAAACCCGACTAAGGACGCGCGGTAAGGACGCAGGACCATGTTTTCTCGTAGCTCGTCGTCGGACCATGTCTTCTCGTAGATCGTCGATGTGCCTTCTGTGTGATGTCTGTGAACTCGCTCCACTGCGACCGGTGCGCCGGCGCCTCCAGCGCGGGGGCCGATGCCAGCTCCGTCACACCACCAGTTCTGGCGAGACTCCTGCAGAGCACGAGATACTCTGGAGCTCATAATAGTGGTGGTGATCTATTTGTATGGGAGGTCTAACTGCCTCGTCAAACAAGATTCTTTGGGGTCTCGAGGGTCCCAGACGCGATGTCACATACTTTTTTGCCCCACCCCCCGCTATCAGGAGATTTGGAGTATCTGAGGGGCGCACTTCTCGGTACCAGCTCGTGCATCACGTCTTGGTGCATCAAACGGGGCCGAAGTTCCCGTCAGAGCCAGAACGGCAGCGGGGAGGGCAGGCTGGGAGGTCTGGCATCCGTAGCGTCACTCTAGGGGATCTGGGCTTCGTCTTGCAATCGGTACATTTTGCTCCCTCATGACAATATGATAGGGAACGAGGTAAATGGGGGGGGCATGCGGAATGGGGGACACACAGACAGGGTGTAAGGAGGCAAGTCAAGTATGCCACCCGTCTCGTTGTGTGTTCTATCTCTTTTGCTATGCCAGGGTCTAGGGGGTAGCTCCCCCTTTACCGCACCAGCGAGTACACCATGCTTTCGCGGATGTTATGCCATAGTCTTCCGTGATTAGTCAAGTTGTGTTTTCGAAGTGAACGGGCTCCATTTGGGTTTGCTTAGTCGGGGCAGTCTTGAAGCTCGGGTAGCTTAGGGTGAAGTGTGGCCGCGGTCACGCGGATTGCGTCGTTGATTGTGCCAACTTTTGGCATCACGTAAATCTGGCAGCATGGCATCATGTTCGAGACTTCGAGTAAACTCTTTGGATGGTGGCGCGAGGGGGGGGCTTCTCTTGCAACTCTGCCCGCCACGACGGTGGACGCCAAGGGTATGCGCCACGGAGCGGCGTGTTCGTACCGTCTGGCAGGTAACATGTTTTCTCAAGTATCATCGTGCGACGTGAAGCGAGGCGGGTGTTCTATGGATCGCACCTGGGTGTGCCGAACGCAGACAACAGCATCCCGTTCGATATCTTACCCTGCCAATCTACGGCGACGCTGATGGTTCTAGCCCTACTGCTATCCAGCTGCCTGCGTAACAACTTGCCACCATGTCCGCGCACCAGCGCAGCAGGAAGGAGGTTGAATTTGAGACGCGCTCCAGCTCGGTGCCCTGTCAGAGCTGATGCGGGTCTTGACCGCTTATTCTTTGTCCTACTCTGCGAGGGCCTCTAACTCACTATACTGGACGTCAGTTCAATTAACAGCGCATCATGTTGGCATTAGTGCGTCCAACGGTAAAGTATACAAATATGTGGGCCCGCGCATGTTACACGGCTCTGGTAGGATTCTACTACGCGCAAGGCATTTGTTGTTGTTTTCGTGTTTGGTTGTTTTTTGATTATATGGCTTTGGGTCGTAGTTTTTTTCCTGTTCTCGATTGATGTAAGTTTGATTGGGCCCGAATCTGGCTGTTGTTTATCATTTTTGGAACCGGCTCGCTCATATGCAGGACACGTGCTTGCCGCCTTTCGGCATACCGTCGTCCGCCTCACTCTTATGCGACGTGCTGGCCTGCCGGTGTTCTGTCCAAAGCCTCGTTCTTCTCCGTTCTCTTTCCTCTTCTCCTCCCTCCCCCTCCTCCGCCCCGTCGAAGGCATACCGAAAGCTTCTCCGGGGGCCTCTTTTGGGGCCTCAGGCCTCCTTGGGCCCTCCCTGTGGGTCTGTCGGGGGCCACGTTGGGGGGCCCGTCGTCGCCCTGCTGGGTGTCGTCGTGCTTGTCTTGGGCGCGATGTCTCCGCCGACCCCTCGCGAAGGGGCTCGGTGGAGCCGCCCGTGGGGACGTCTGGACGGGTCTGCCTCCTCCTCCTCTTCCTCCTCCTCCTCCTCCCCCTCCTCCTCCTCCTCCCCCTCCTCCTCCTCCGCCTCCTCCTCCTCCTCCTCCCTTCCTCCCCCTTCTTCTCCTCCCCCTCCTCGTCCTCCTCCTCCTCCTCCTCCTCCTCCTCCTCCTCCTCTTCCTCGGGGCCGTCTTGGAGCCTTCTTGGGCCACATGGCTCGGTAGCCCTCTTCGGCCGAACGACATAAGCGCCCTCTCCGCCCAGGCATGTGCGGCAGCATCGGCGGCCGTTATGTGCAGCCACGAGCTGCTCGGCCACGCGCCCGCGGAGCAGTGCCCCGGGGCTGCACCCACGTGCGCCAGCACGTGGAGGATCGGCCTGTCGGAATCGTTCGAACGCCCCTTGCGCGCGTGCTGTCGCAAGAATCCCTTGCAACACATGGGACGAAGTGCACGCGCGCGTCGTCGCGCGCGCATGCCGAAATCCTTCAACAACCGGACGTTATTGTAAGGATTTAACTAGTGCCCCGAAAACATATCCAAAACATGAGTTTGCAACATCAATTTTCAAATAAATCCTGCGCTCGCGGCCGTGCGGATTCTGAAGATAATCATCGGGCTTCCAACATTTTCATCAAATTCTGCCAAACGGGCCTCTCGCGCCGCATGTCGAACTCATTCGCGCGTGCTGGGGGGGGGCACGATCCGTATCAAATACCACCACGCGGGCCACTCGCGACCGTCGGCCGCGCGTGCATGTCGACCTCCTTCAAAAACCTTCATGGCCGCGTCGGTCGCGCCAAACTAGCTGGCCGCTGTGCGTGCGAGCATGCGCGGGCTAACGCGGCCGCAGAGATGCACCAGCCAACGCCAAGCACTCATCGCAATCGCCGCCGCATGTGTTTTGCAAACTCAATTGCGGGTGGGTGGGTGGGATGTTTGCATGGGCATGGAATTTGTCATTCCAGTTGTAAAATTCGATTGTACCACATGTATTGCACCGCACACTTGCACCACATATTGCACAACATCTATTGCCCCACAACGATTGCATCACATACATTGCACCACATATATTGCACCACGTAGATCGCACAACATCAATTGTACATTGTATAGTGCACAGCATACAAGATTTCACAACGTAGATTGCACACCATGGATTGCAACACGTAGCTTGCTACATATATATATATATATATATATATGTACATCGCAGCGCCTATATTGTTCCACATATATTGCGCCACACATATTGTTAGAACCACACGGTGTGGTGTCCGCGCTGGCTAATGTTCTGGCAATCGCACATTCCATCTTATGTCGCTATACGGAATGCTCGTCGATATTAGGACAGAGCCGCACACAGTGCCTTGGTCAAGCGATTTAAGAAGTGCGCTGCTGGGGACTTGTGGAGTAATCAGATGAGAGAGAGTGGGGACACGTGGGCAAACGTGTCTTTTCTGAATCGTTTGCTCGATGCCAATCCAAACGTACCGCTACATTGCCCTAAACTATGCCGCGCGGTCGAGGATGAAGGGAGGAGGCTGGGGTCAGCGCAGTGGCGGGGCGGCACTGCTGCGGGGTTTCAGCGCTCGACCCCCCCCAGCGCCAGCTCGGCCGGACTCCTGCAGGCGGCACTCCCGTGGCGATCCGCAGCGGGCAGAAGGCCACCCTCTGGCCCCACGTCATTTTGTTGCCTGCCCATTGCCGCTGCTCTGTCTCTGTCTCTGTCTCTGTCTGTCTCTCTCTCTCTTTCTCTTCCTTTTCTTTATAAAGGGAGCGTTCCAGGAGGGGCCTCGCCTTCGAGGATCGAGGTAGTCGGCATCTCTTCCTCGGCGGAAGGGCGGCGAAAGGGGCGGCGGCAGGCGCGGCGGAAACAGACAACGCAGCCGCATCTGCCGGCGGAAGGCGGGCGGAAGGCGGGCGCAAACCTGCGGAAAGAAAGCATCGGCCTCCCAATGGATGGCAAGGTCAGTGGCAACCACAGTGGGGGAGAGGCATCGGGTGGGAGGCATCGATCCCCTATGTATCGCCCAGTGATCGCCGATAGGGCTCTGATAGTCCCACCCCGCCCGGGAATGTGCGGATTCGCTATCGGGGGCCTATCGCCGATCTATCGGCGATGTATCGCCGATTCCAGGTCGATGTTTCCCCCCTATGCCAGTCCCCCCCGATCGTGGCCCCTCACAAGGTTTTTTGGTTCAGGGTTTTTAGGACCCCGACGAGAGGGGCGGCGTTGGGAGGTTGGGATGGCTTTGAGATGGCGCGCCCCCCCCCCCCCCCCGGGCGCTCTCTGCGGTCGGCAGGCAGGCATTGGAGTCCCGCAGCGCCGACAGTGATGGAACAATGACGTGCTCAATCAACACCAGCACAAGCGCGCCGTGCAGCGCCGTGTTGCAAAACGCCACGGGGCCCTGATGCAGCATGCTACGGGGATAATCCTGGAGGCCTCGCGCGGCGCGCAATAGTTGCATTATATGGTTCACACGTCCACCCCGTCAGACATGCGACGACGTTCGCGCGGCGATGTTCCGACGTAAGTCCGACGTAAATCTGACGTGAATTCGACGTACATCCGACGAGAGTCCGCCGTAAATTCGACGTGAATCCGACGTGAGTCCGATGTGGATCAACCGGAAAACTTGGTCTCAGGTTGCCGCGCGAGGCCTTCCGGATCTCCCTCATAAAAGCATGCTGTCAAGCCGACCCCGTGACCTGCACCAAGCATGCGCGTGAGGCCAGGCCGGGCCACCTAGCGGGCAGTGCTCGTGGTCTGCCCTCCGCGCTCCGCCGTGAGCACTATCGCAGGTTGCCAGCCTGCATCGCATCCCCGTCCCTACAGCTGGTACCGGCTCGCCGAAGTGACGATCTTTTCACGAGGGTTCTCACACATTCTGCGAGCGCATCCCTGAGATCGTCACCGCCTTTGGGCTCGGCAATCTCAGGGTCAGGCATCAGCTGAGAGGTTGATGACGCCGTGCGTAGTCGTCTGGATGGCAACGCACGGATCTGCCACCGCCGTCGCACGCAAACGTCGAAGACGTCGGGGCCGAGCGGCATACCGGTAAAGGTGTGTGTGTGTGTGTGTGTTTGTGTTTGTGTGTGTGTGTGTGCGTGTGTGGCCTTACTGCCCTGGCTGGCCGCTCCGGCCCGCTCACCGCGGAACTCTTCCACGACCGAGCGCTTTCCCAATCGGCCCTTCGCGCGGCCGCCCTCGCCTTCGCCTCTCGATCACGATTTGCCTATCGGTTGCCCCGATTAGCCCCGCGCTGGAGCGGACTGCCCTTTGCCTCGCCGTTTGGGGCCCTCTTCGCTGACGGAGCGGCCCCTCTTCGCTGACGGAGCCTCGCCCCCTTCCCGAGGCGAGGCTGGCCAGCAGGGGCTCTGCCTCGGCTCCCCTGGGCGAAAGGGGGCCCCGGCGGGCGGAAGCTCCGTGCGCGCCTCGGCGGGGCCTTCTCTGTCGTGCTCGGTGCTGGGCGGTGCGCTTCGCCCCCCCCCCCCCCCTCCCTTCCCCCAAGGGTCACAGGAGGAAGAGGTGCCCATACCGCTACCCTTCGCCCATACTTCTCTTGTTCTCGGCTTCCTGGGAAGCCCCCGTCCCCGCCGCTGGATTCGCTTCGCAAGTCTCATCAGGACGCACCCCAGAAGAGGTCGGGGAGTCGCGGTATCGGTGCTTTTCGGCTTCCCCATGGTCGCAGGCCTGGAGATTGGCACCAGCACCAACATCGGCGGTGTGCATCCACCGTGGGAAGAAGATCCCGATCTCGGTCATGGTGGTAATAGTTTGGCTTCCAAGGTGACCGAAATCTTGCCACCAACACTGAAATCTAGGATCATCCTCCCCCTGTGGAGGCAACCCCCTGTGTTGGTGTTGGTGCCCATTCCCAGGCCTCCAACATAGGGGATGCGCTCGTCTGCGATCGGGTGGTCTCCTCTGGAGTCGACGGTGCGTCGCCGATGGAGCGGCGATGGGCTCCCCGGATGGCGAATCCGCGCGTCTCTTCTGCGGGGTGGGCTGTGGGGGCCCCATGTGCGATGAACGGGCGAAGTGGGGGTCGTCGTCGTCGTCGTCGGCGGCGGCGGCGGCGGCGGCGCCGCCGCCATCATGGTCGTCGGCCGCGGCGTCGTCGTCGTCGTCGTCGTCGGCGTCGTCGTCGCCGTCGGCGTCGTCGTTGTCGTCGGCGTCGTCGTCGTCGTCGTCGGCGGCGTCGTCGTCGTCGTCGTCGTCGGCGTCGTCGTCGTCGTCGGCGTCGTCGTCGTCGTCGTCGTGGTCGTGGTCGTGGTTGTGGTCGTGGTCGGGGCGGCGCGCGGTCTCCGCGCGGCCCTCTCCTCCACCCCTCCTCCATACCTCCTCCTCCTCCCCCTCCTCTTCCTTTTACCCCTCCTCCTCCTCGTCCTCCTCCTCCTCCTCCTCCTCCTCCTCCTCCTCCTCCCCCTCCTCCTCCCCCTCCCCCTCCTCTCCTCCTCCCTCCTCCTCCTCTCCTCTCCTCCTCCTCCTCCTCCTCCTCCCCCTCCTTCTCCTCCTCCATACCTCTTTTTCCTCCTCCTCCTCCTGAGCCTATCTCCACCCTGAAGTCGTCCCTGAGGCCGGGGATCGGCCTTCTAAGGAGGCCCGCCGCTTCTCAGGGGGGGGAGGGACAGCGTCTGCCCGCGGCCCTTTGGCGACCCCGACCCCTTCGGGTACAGTCGACGCTGGGGTGTCGATCCAAGGCGGGGATCTATCTATATCCATAACCACCGCCTGGAGGATCCACCTTCGGGGACCTCGGCAGGCGGTGGACAGGGATAGATGCGGGCCCCCCCTGGGCCCAAACGAGGCAATCTCCGCCGCCCCCTCGGGTCCCAGGACATCGGTCCCCCAGGCGGTGGATCTGGGTGAATCCCCGCCGCGCAATCCTCTAGGCAGTGGTTGTGCTCAGGGATTCATGTTCGGTGTGTTAGGAATTTGCCTTTTCTGGCGCGTATTCAGCGGCGGCCACGAGTGCGCGGCGCTACGACCCCATCCCAGGTGGAGGGTGAATTGACCCTGCTCTGCACGAGATCTTGACCCTTCGCCCCGTGGATATGGGCGCAGCGGCCAGGGGTATGACGGACGCCTCAGCTTTGCAAGCCATCTCACAGCGCTGGCACCGTTGGGAATGGCAGCTGGTTCTCCTCGGTCGCCCACAGGGGAGCGAAGATGACTGCGCGTCGCGCTTCGCGGCCGAGCCGTGCTTCTCCAGGGGGCGGAGTTAGGGTGCGGAGAGACCCGCGGTTCGCGCGGCGCGAAACGTGAAGAAGTTGGCTGGCCTCGATTCGATGATCATCAGGACCTGTGTTAGCCCAAGTGCGTGTGTGTGTGTGTGTGTGTGTGTGTGTTTATCCACTTCGGCTCCGCCGATCGCCCGCCGCCTGTTTTGGCCCCCGTTGCACCGCCTGCGTCGCACTGGAGGGCTGCGGTGGACAGCCACACGCTGGCGCCGACACGCGCTCGGAGGATCATTGATTCGGCGGCGAGCCCGGGGGGGAAGCGACAGGGGGCGGGCCTTCTCAGGAAGCTCAGAAGTCCGCCAGGCCTTCTGAGAAGATTTCCAAGCCTCCCTGGGGGACGCAAACAAAACTTCTCAGAGGGCGCGAGGGCTTCTGAGAAGCCCCGCCGCCTTCTGAGCAGGCCTTCTCCTCCTCACGTCCCCCCCTCTCGCTCGCCACCGAGTTACGGGGGGGAATAACAAAACCTTCTTTTCTGCCAGAGACGTCCTCGCAATTCACTCAAAAGCGCTCTCTCGCGCGGGACGTCCTTTTTTTTGATATATAGAATGTGTGTGTATATTCCTTCTCGAATATTCTTATAAGGAAAACCCCCCCCCCCGTACATAAATTCGGCCCCTCGGACGTGAAAGTCGAAAGTTCGGATTCGGACCCCCTCCAGGCCACCCTGCGCCGCTCGGCCGGGCCCACGAACGCTTCCCGGACGGTCCCGGGGAGACCCGAGACGGCCCAAGATCGCTCCGGGACGGCCCATGAGCGCTCACAGAGGGACCACACACGGCCCAAAAGGCTCCCATGAGGTCCCAAGAGAGCTCAGAGAGGCTCCCCAAGAAGGCTTCGAGAGACTAATTTCGTCAATTTCGTATAGTTTTTCCGAGTATTTGGCCGTTTCCGCTTTCTCCGCTTTCTGCACTTCACGACGGCCCCATAGGCCCCCAAAACCGCCCAAAGGAGGCACAAGAGGTCCCCACGACAGCCCCAGGACGGCCCAAGACGGCCTCAAGACTCTCCAACGAGCGCCCGGGACGAGCCCAGGAGGCCCCAAGACTCCCCCAACAGAAGCCGAAAAGGAGGAACATGACGCACCAAGAGGCCCCCGAGAGGCCCCAGACTCTCCCCAGACGCCCCAATCAGGTCTCAAGCCCCCGAGAGGCCCAAAAAATGCCCCCAGGGATCCCCAAAACAGCCCCCAAGACGGCTCAATAACGCACCCAAGGGTCTCCCAATGCGGCCCCAGGAAGCTACAGTCATTAACATCCTTCGGAAATAGATACGCTTCCACCTCATTTGTGCCCTGGGCTTCCACGACGGCAACAATGAGTCGACAAGACGTGCAAGCTCCGCGAGCCCCCCTATGAGCCCTATGGACCCTATGAGCCCTATGCGCCCTACGACCCCTACGATCCCTATGAACCCTACGGGCCTTATGAGCCCCATGAGCCCTTTGAGCCCTACGAGCCCTATGAGCCCGATGAGCCCTACGAGCCCTATGCGCTCTATGAGCCCTATGACCCCTACGAGCCCTATGAGCCCTATGAGCCCTATGAGGAGCCCTACGAGCCCCATGAGCCCTGTGCGCCCTATGATCCTTACGATCCGTGTGAGCCCCATGAGCCCTATGAGCCTTATGAGCCGTGTCAGCCCGATGAGCCCTATGAGCCCTATGAGCCCCGTGACCCCGGTGAGCCCTATGAGCCCTATGAGCCCTATGAGCCCTATGAGCCCCATGAGCCCTACGAGCCCTATGAGCCCTGTGAGCCCTATGGACCCACTGAGCCATATGAGCCCTATGAGCCCTACGAGTCCTGCGAGCCCTATTAGCCCCATGAGCCCTGCAAGCACTGTGAGCCCTACGGGCCCCAAGAGCCCTATGAGCCTGATGGCCCCTATGAGCCCTACGGGCCCTATGAGCCCCATGCGCCCTACGAGCCCTACGAGCCCTACGAGCCCTATGAGCCCTATGAGCCCTATGAGCCCTATGAGCCCCATGAGCCCTGTGAGCCCTACGAGACCTATGAACCGAGTGAGCTCTACGAGCCCTTTGAGCCCTACGAGCCCTATGAGCCCTATGCGCCCTATGAGCCCAAGACGGCCCCAAGACAGCCCCAAGACAGCCGAAGACACGCCCAAGACAGCCAAAGAGAGTTCCAACAGGGCCGCAAGTCAGCTCTAATCCTGCGGTACCACTGCTCCCTTTCTGCATGTGCCCTCTGTGAGCTACATGAGCCACATGCTCCCCTATGCTGCTACATGACCCCCATGAGCCCTACGAGCCCTGCACCGTCCTCCGGAAGTTCTCGGGCTGACGAGCCCTACAAACCGCACGCTGAAGTGGAGGCAGGACATGGCGAAAGAGCACTGCCAAGCCCGTCCGGTCAGGCCACATCCCTGCTCGAATCCATGCGCCTCTGCAGCGTCCTCGTACTTTACTTCGCTCCCCTTCTCCCCCTCTCTCTGCCTTCTCTACCTCCCTCGTGTGCTTCTCTGCAAATCCTTCTTCCGCACATTTGCTGCTCGCCCAATCCCAGTGGCCACTCGGCTCGAACTTCTTTCCCTTCGCGCTCTGCTGTGTTTGCGTTCCCCATGGCAGCAAACCCGCCCGCCAAACGCAAGCATCGCTGTTCCACAGGTGGCGTGCCGCCTTTGACCACGATCGACGATGCAATTTTTGCGGCGTCGTGGGCAACTCTTTCGTCCACTTGCAGCGCCAATGGCGTTCCGTGCGGCGGAGCCCGCAGCATCTTGCTGCAGCGCTTGGCCGCGCATTGGACGGAGCCCGACCCACCGCCGCGCACGGATACCTCTTGGGCTCTTCGGAAGATTCGGACACTGGAGGCTGAGCTCGTCGCACTGCGCGCGGGCGACGACGCCGATGCCGACCTTCCTTGCGTAGACCCCATCCTCGCCATCGAGGACGCGCCAGCGACGTTTCCCATCGCTGACGAGCCCCCTGCTGCGGACGCCGAGGCCTCGTCACCGGAGGGTCCTGGCCCTGCCAGAGAACCACCCTGGCGGCCAGACCCGGACTTCCAGGACTTTGCAGACAACCTTCTCCGGGACGCATCGGCTGCGTTGTCCGTGTGGACTCGCATGGACCAGCGCGCCGACGTGGTCACCATGTACCACGCGTACGACGAGCTTCGCTCCAGACCGGCTTGCACCGAATCCCACGCGCTGTGGTGGCTGTCCTTGCTGCACATCGTGCCTCGCCGTCGGCCTGTTTGCGCCGCCCTAGCGGCGCTGGCCGCGGCCTCCACCGAGCCAACAGAGGCCAACGCACTCGCCATGGCAGCAGCTGTCCGCGCCTACCCCGTGAAGGAGACTCGCTGGGACACGTCGCGCCCAGTGGGGGGCACACCGCCCTGGCTTCCAGGACGGTCGACACGGAATGGTCCGCCGAGGACTGGGACACTATCGCGCGCTATCTCCCTGGAACCGCCGAGGGCGCTGCCGAGCTCGGCATTCTGAACTTCGCCGCGGCGCGCCGGCACCTGGAGTGGATTAGTGGCCGCTTCGGCCCAGGACAAAAACCGCTCCGACTGCGGGACCTCACAATGGCTTTCTGCCTGCGTCCGCGCCTGCCCAAACTGCACAAGGACGACGGCGTGCCGTTCGCGTAGACGCGACAGCTGACCGCCCCGCTACAGGGCCGCCTCGCCGCCTCGCGCTCCTCCTCCTCCTCTCCTCTTACACTCTCCATGCTGTACTCCGCCTTCTCCGCCATGCTTGCGCCTCTCCCGCCCCCGCCAGTCCCAACAGTAATCCTACCCAACATTTGAAAAATCATGGTGATCCCCCCACGGCAACAACGAGCCCTGGGAGCACCCAGAGCCCTATGAGCCCTACGCGCCCTGTGAGCCTTATGAGCCCACTGAGCCTTACGAGCCCTATGAGCCCTATGAACCCACTGAGCCCTATGAGCCCCGTGCCCCCGGAGAGCCCTATGAGCCCCATGAGCCCTATGAGACGCATGAGCCCTATGAGCCCTATGAGCCCTATGAGCCCTATGAACCCTACGAGCCCTACGAGCCCTCCGAGCCCTATGAGCCCTATGAGCCCTATGCGCACTATGAGCCCTACGATGCCTATGGGCCCACTAAGCCCTATGAGCCCTACGACCCCTATGAACCCTATGTGCCTTTTGAGACCTATTACGTGGCAGCCTTATGAGCACTATGAGCCCTACGATACATATGAGCCCTATGAGCCCTATGACCCCTATAAGCCTTACGAGCGCTGTGACCCCTATGAGCCCTACGAGCCCTATGAGCCGTAGGGACCCTATGAGCCCTATGGGCCGTGTGAGACCTATGATATCTACGAGACCTCTGAGCCCCACGAGCCCAATGAACCGTATGAGCCATACGAGCCCTATAGGCCCTATGACCCTTGTGAGCCTCATGAGCCCTATGAGCCCTACGAGCCCTGTGCGAACTACGACACCTAGGAGCCCTGCGAGCCCTCCAAGCCCTATGAAGCCACCAAGCCCTATGAGCCCTATGAGCTCTATGAGCCCTACGAGCCCTATGACCCCAATGAGCCCTACGAGCCCTGCGAGCCCTATGCACCCTATGAGCCCTAGGACCCCTATGAGCCCCACGAGCACTATGAGCCCAACGAGCCCTACGAGCCCCTGTGAGCCCCATGAGCCCTACGACCCCTATGATCCCTATGGCCATATGCGCCTTCTGAGCCCTGTGAGCCCTATGAGCCCTGGCTGATTCCGCCGCCCGCACGGCTCAAACCATGAGCGCGACTCCGAGATCCGTGCCCCCACCGGCCGGACGGCGCGGTAGACCAGCCGCGGCCACACTGACGTGCTCCGTCTGCGGAGTGGCCAAAACCCACTCCGACTTCGCCACGAGGCGCCTACACACGGGAGATCATACTTGCCGAGAGTGCGCCGCCGACAACCAACGACAAAGCCCGACAACATTCACGTGCTCCAGATGCGGCGTGGCGCAGCCAAGGGATGCATTTTCGAACGCCCAGCGCGATGCACCTGCGAGAGTGCCGGCGTGCTCAGTGTGTATTGGCTCCGGTCCATCAGGGGGACGACCTCGAACCACCCACGACCTGGGCCTTCAAAGCCATTCTTGCACGCACTGTGGCGCCCTCCTTTTCGCACATGAGGTACACGGCTTCTGCTGCAGCGGCGGCAAATACGTCGTCGACTTCGATATGTTCTTCCCTCGACCCGGTCCCGACCTCCTCCGACTCTTCAGCACCACTTGGACCTACAAGGACGCCGCTGGAAGGCCCGTCCATGACCCTACTACGAATGCCCCTCGGTTGACGAGTTTTTCAGCTCACTCACGACGATTCAACAACATGTTCTCACTGGCGATGCACGAAGTGCAAAGCTCCACTCAGATCAAAGAGCTGCGCTTCGGGAGCGAGCTGAGCCCGTCAAACATCCGCATCCACGGGACCATGTACCGAAAAGTGTTCAACCCAGACGTGGTGACGCCCCTGCGGTACTTGCTCATCGACCCTGCCGAGCGCGCGTCCACTGGCGCAAAGATGGGACTACCCGGACACTTGCTGCGACGTTTAGAGACCCTCATCCTCGAACAGAACCCCTACATGCAATCACTCCATCGCGTCTTCAACACCGCGCGGAGCCCCCAGGAGGTGGCCATCCGTTTGCAGTACCGCCCCGCCGTAGCCGAGGTCGCTGCTCTCGTCGACGACACAGACAACATGCCTCGTGAACCTCGCGCCGTTCTTTTTCGCCTCAGGCCTGACGCGGAGCCATGCTACATCCATCCCCTCAACGCACTGTACGAGCCCTATGGGCCCCGTGAGCCTCATTGCCAAATCAGACCGCGGTGCGTGCGACCACGGGTCGAGGCGAACCTCGCTGACGCCATGCGACCAAGATTTTAAAGGCGAAGCGAAGCGAGCCGGTAAAATCTTGTATATATATAGAGATGTAGGGATCTATTCGGAAAGCGCGCCCTCGCGTGGGATGTCCTCGCAACTTGCCGCCGCCTGGCCTCGCGCCTGCCCCCGGCGCGGCCGCAGTGCCTGCACCTGAGCGACGTCCTCAGGCTCGGGCAGGTCCGGCCGGAGGCGGGCGGCCAAGCGAGCCTCGCGCGCGCGCGCCCCGCCCGCCCCGCCGCTCTGCCGCCGCTCTGCCGCCGGGGCTCGCATGCAGAGTGATGTGGGCAGTTTTTCTCCACCTCCACGACCACAGGGAGGAGGAGGGGGAGGAGGAGGAGGAGGAGGAGGAGGAGGAGGAGGAGGAGGAGGAGGAGGAGGAGGGAGGAGGAGGAGGAGGAGGAGGAGGAGGCGGAGGAGGAGGAGGAGGAGGGGGAGGAGGAGGAGGAGGAGGATGAGGAGGACCTCCCCATTCCGCCTTCGCCCCCGTCCTATCCATGGTAGTGGCGGTGGTGGACCATTTGCCCATCACAAAGGGTGCCCGCTGGTCGGTCGGTTGGGCTGCCTCGGATTCGCGATCGCCTGCGGCCCGGTCCGTCCGTCGGCTTCGGTCGGTCTCGGCGTCGCTGCCGCTTCGGGCGGCTCTCGGCTTCTTGCCGTCGCCGCGGGCGCCCCTGCCCGAGGCGGGCGGGTCTGGCCGCGCTTCTCCCGGATCTGGGCGTCGCGAGAAGCTCGCCACGGGCGCATCTGCCCGATGTTGGGGCCTCGGCTCCCTCGCGTGCCGGTGTGGCTGGAGCAGTGTCGCAGAAATCGCAGGCTCAGCGGTTGACGCCAACACCAACATCGGCGGTGTGCCTCCACCGAGGGGGGTAGATCCAGATCTCGGCGATGGTGGTGATATTTTTGGCGTCCAAGGTGACCGAAACATTACCACCAACACCGAAATCGAGGATCATCTTCCGCCTGTGGAGGCTCATCGCCGATGTTGGTGTTGGTGCCCATTTCCAGGCCTTCAGAGAAAAGGCGGGCCCGACAGCGCCAGTCGCGACATCGCTGCCCCGCCTCGTCCCACAGTGGCGGCGCGCGGCGTCCCTGCAGAGCAGTGTGCCCGCGGGCGTGGGCGCGCCCTCGGCTCCCCGCGAAGACTCGCACGCAGGGAGGGCCACGGGTGCCCCCGGCGCTGGCTTCGGAGGAGGATCGGGCAGGGCGCAGCGTCAGAGGGGGATGGGCTCGAGGAGGGTAGGCATGGACCCCTGATCGCCCACTGATCGGCGGCAGAGGCCCCATGGCTCACCCCGCCTGGGAGCGAGCGGGCTCGCGATCGGGAGCCCATCGCCGATGGATCGGCGATGTTTCCGCCCTGATGCTGCCCCGGCGAGAAGCGGGGGATGATGTGGAAGAGGGTGTGTGGAGATGGGAGGGAGGGAGGGAGGCGCACGAGAGGGGAGGATGGCGGGCAAGGGCGATTCAGTCCGCGGACGAGTTGTGTGCACCGTGCCGCGTTGGCGTCTCCTGAGGCGTTGTCGAACTTCGACCCAGGAGTGGTACGGTCGGACCGCGGTGTAAGCTCGAGGTTGGAGGTATACGATCGACGTTGGGTCGGGGAGGGTACCCCAGTGTTCTTCGTGCTTGATGGCTGTTCTTGTGCATCCCAGGGGGAGGGGTACCCTCGAAGGTTCTTCCGTTTTGTCTGGCGGAAAGTCCCATGTTTTTGGAGGATGCTTTTCTGTCCCAGGTCCTGCCGTACGGTGCATAGAGGTGCTCGGCCCCCACACGGCCGAGACACTGTGCGACGTACAGCCTCGGAGCGGGGCCCGAAGGCAGTCCAAACATGGTACGGTGCATGTGCGCCGCTCTCGTGCTCAGGGCGCCCGCACCCCATCGCGGTCGGCTGCGCTCGCACGGCTCAGTCTGCTCGGCTTGTTGCCACGAAGGCGCCTGCCGCGCCGCGCCGCCTGCGGCCCTTCCAGGCTGCGCCGCGGCCCGTCGTCCCCGCTCCTCGGGCGTCCGCGGGGCGGTCCGTCCGGCTGCACCGCGGTCGGCTGCGTTCGGACGGCTCGGCCCGTTCGGCTCGGTGCGGTGGCGCCCACGCCCTCCCAGCCTGCCGTGCGGCCCGTCGCGGTCGGCCTCGGCCTCGATGGCGGCTCGGCCGGCGCTCGGGTCTGGCGGCCGCTGTGGGCGGCCCTGGCGACGTGGGGGTGCGTGGAACGAGTAGGGGGCCACATGCGAACCCTACCCCTGCCCCCCACGATTTCTGAGGGGGAGGGTGGGGTAGGGTTCGCATGTGGTCCCCTAACGAGGAACGGCGGCAGGCGTCGGGGGGCGGGAGCCCGAGATCCCGGCGGTGCAGCTTTTTGACGATGGGCGTTGTCGCCCGGGTTGGGGCCTCCGAGCCGGCTCGAAGAATGACGCAGGAAGATGGGCTTTGGGGCTCTGGTCGTGATTTTCGTGGTGTTGCATATTTCTGGCAACTCGGGAGGGAAAGAAACACACAGACACAATGAATCGTCGACCCCCAGGAAGATAAGGGAACATATGGGAAGTGGGGGGGAAGACGAGAACCCAGAACATGCAGGACAATATGGGCAATCCTGTTGTTTGTGTCTATTTGCTTGTGTGCCCCTGGGCCCCTTTCAGCAGCGTCAGGCCTCGGGGGAGGGAGGAGTGGCGCCTGCGACGCCAGGCCCCCGTCTCCTTCGGGTCCTCCAGGCACGCCGTGTTCGGGCCCTGCAAGGAGCGCCGAAGACGGGCGCGGAGTGTCGGGAGTGGGGGCGGGCAGTGCTGGATTTGTGCAGTGGAGAGGAAGCGTGTTGCCAAATCATTTCCAGATGTCCAAAAACATGTCTAGAACATGTTTCCTACACGTTAAAGACATGTTGATTTCAAGGACAGGACTGTTAGGGTGTCCATTGTCGTGGCATCCACAGTGCTGGATGTGGGGGCAGGGAGGAGGACGAGGAGGGAGGAGGGCGCCCGGGAGGGCGCAGGGCAGAGCGGGGACGAGGAGGGCGAGCAGGGGAGCGGGGAGGGCAGGGACGAGCAAGAGCGGGGGGGGGAGGACGAGAAGGAACAGCGGCAGCAGGGCGAGCAGTCCCTCCTCCTCCCTCCTCCCTCCTCCTCCCTCCTCCCTCCTCCCTCCTCCTCCCTCCTCCTCCTCCCTCCTCCTCCGTCCTCCTCCTCCTTCTCGTCGTCGTCGTCGTCCTCCTCCTCCTCCTCCTTCTCCTCCTCCTCCTCCTCCTCCTCCTCCTCCTCCTCCTAGGGGGGCGGTCGGCTGGGACGAGCGGGACGATGGGGCGGAGGAGGGCACGGTGAGCCGTGGTGCCGATTTCGCCCCGCCTGAAGCATCGGCATCGAAAAGCGGGCACCGCCCCACACACGACGGTGGGCCGCATGCCACGGGCCGCTAGAGCCAGAGCTGGAGGTCGGGGAACCCCGCCACGTGCGGGTGGGTGGGCCCGCGACGGAGCCCAGGGGGGAGGTTTGGGATGGTTGGAGGTTGGGGATGGCTGGTGGATCCAAGGAAACACAGGCAGTCTTGTTGCGAATCTGTATTCCGCAGCCTTCCTGGCCCTGGGGCGCTAGCAGCCCCCGAGGCCCGCACCTTTGAGCATCTCAGAGGTGCGCGCGGCCAGGCAGTTCCAGCAGGCAGGGCACAGGCAGCGACAGGTCTTGGCACCGCGCTGCAAAAACGAGGGGCTCGCGACGGAGCCCACGGGGGAACCACAGGCCATGTGCCGCCAAGCGCCGGCAGGGGCCGCGCCGCACACCCGAGAGGGCCCCGCGGGGGCCACGAGGCCCCGGAGCTGCCGCGCCCGAGGGCGAAGGTCGGGGCGAAGGCCGCGCACTCCTGTGGAACGGGCCGTGTCGTGAGGAGCCCTTGTCAGCCACGCGAAGAGGGGGGGGGTATGGGGGAGGGGGGAAGGCTTCTTAGAAGCACCCCTGCTTCTTAGAAGGCGCGGGCCTTGTCTGTAGGTGTAAGGCCGACGCCTTCTAAGAAGTGGCTTGCTTGTGAGAAGCCTTCCCCCCTTCTCTTACCCTCTTGCGCGCGCCGCCAACCTTGGGCAGCCAGAGCCTCAAAGCAGAAGTCTGAGTATGTGATCGTTTTCTTGTTCATTGTTTTGCCAATCGGCGCGGGCCCTCGCACCCCCCCTCCCCCGCCCCCCCGTGGAGTAGACCTTGGCTGTTTTTGGCGCCTGTTTCAAGGTGGAGCCTCCTCCATAGGACCCACCACTGCAAACAGTCGCACTAAGCAGAGGTCCGGAGCCAGACCCCCCTCTCCCCCTCCTCCCGCCCGATGTCGAAACGCCGAATAACAAAACGTTCACCATCGACCCCTGCAGAGCAGAGCGGGCGGTAGCTTGGCTCTCTCTTTCCGTGGCGCGGATTCTTCGCGCCACCTGGGCGCCGGCGCACCCGACGAATTGGCAAGCTCCTCCCGTCGTGGCTTTCTCGCGACGCGAGGAGGCAGCCCTGCGCCTTCTTTCGCCCCCCGGTCACGACCCCCGAGTGGTCCCGAGCCCGAGGGGGCCCCCGGGGGCAAGCGGGCGGCACCCGCGCGCGCCGCGCCACGCCGCGCCCGCGCACGCCGTGCAGCTCTCCTATCTCCTGCTCCGCCTCGGTGGCGGCGGCTCCGCCGCCGCCTCCGCCACCTCCTCCTCCGCCTCGGCCTCCTCCTCTGCTCCTCCTCCTCCTCCTCCGCCTCCTCCTCCTCCGCCTCCTCCTCATCCGCCTCGGCCTTCTCCTCCTCTGCCTCGTTGTCGTCTTCCTCCCTTCTTGCGCAGGCTGCCGAACGCACGCTTGCTCTCGGCGTCAGTCGTCTCTTTTTTCTCTCCTCGTCTTCGTCGTCGTCGCCGTCGTCGTCGTCGTCGTCGTCGTCGTCGTCGTCGTCGTCGTCGTCGTCGTCCTCCTCCTCGTCCTCCTCGTCCTCGTCGTCGTCGTCGTCCTCCTCCTCCTGCTCCATCGGGTGCTCCTGTGCTCTCGTGCCCCGCCGCTTTCCCCGCCCGGCGGAAGGAGATGTGCAGGCCGTGCATGTTTGAGCGCTGGCCTGGCCGCTGCACGAAGGCGCGCTCGCCGGGGGGTCCGGCAGGGCGGCAGGGCCGTGGGGCTGGACGAAAGGGCAGGATCAGGAGAGGGGGGGGGGTGCGACATTCGCCATGGGGGGAACGGGTCCGGAGAGAAACGGATCTTGAGGTTTTCTGTTGTTCTTGGCTTCCCAGGGCTCTCCACGGGCCCCAGGACTGTCAGAAGACGGCTCAGGATGAAGGCCTCGTCTTGGGGGAAGGCCGAAGGGTCCAGGACCCGTTTCCCGCAGGACCCGTTTACCCCATGATATGGAAAGGAGGGGTGCGAAATTTGCTGCATGCACTTGATTCTCGCCCCGCTGCCGGACCCACTCCTCGATAAGCTGGGCGCCTTCTGGCGCCAGGGAGCGCCAGGAAAACCAGCTGCGTGAGCTGATTCTCTACCCTATCTGCTATCCTACCCTCGCGTCCCCCCCGAGGCAGGAAGAAACCGCGCCCAGACGGCGCATCGGCACGACCTGCACGGCAAGCGAAAGCCCAGAGAAAGCGCACAGCGATGGTGCTGAGTGCGTGCGCGCCGGAACAGAGCCACTGTACATGGACCCGTGCTGGGCGGCGGGCATCACTGCGCTCGCAGATCGCGCAGGGAGCATGCAAGAGGACCGGAGGAGTGACGAGGGGCTGCCTTCGGACCCACACAGGCGAGAACCTCCGAGTCCTTCAAACGCCGGGGGGGGAAAAGTCATGGGTTTTGGCGTCCCGGGGCTCTCCCTGGAGGGTCCCAATGGAAGCCCTGGAGGGCCGCCATTGGAGGCACCTGGGCTGTCTCGAGGCAGTCTCGGGACGAGTTCCTGGGGGGATTGCGACGAGGGCGGGGGTCGGCCCTGGGCAGCACCGACAAGCCTTACCGGGTAGCAGACGAGCATTCCGGCACGCCCACTCCGTGTGGAGGCACGGTGGCGGGTTTGTGTCTTTCGCGAGCGGGCGTGCAGTTGCTCGCTTTGCACTACTCAGTTTGCATGATTGCTTGCTGAAGTCCTTGCTTGCTTGGGTGATGTTTTGCGTACCCGCGTTCTTACTTGTGCGTCTGCTCGCGCGATTCCTTGCACTATGTGCTGCTTGTTTGGATGCTTCCTTGCCTGGTTCTTGGATTGCCAACTCGCTTGTGTGCAAGACTCGCTGCGTTCGTTGGTGCTTGCTCACTTGTTTGCCCGCTTGCCCTTCGTCTGTGCGTCCGTGCTCCGTCGGGGAGGGAAGGAAGAAAAGTACAAAAGCGACGAGCAGGCAGGGGCCAGAGGGGGTCGGGGAGGTCGGTGGCTCAAACCTGGGCTTCGGGGGGTGGGGCTCCGCGGCGGGGAGTTATCCGTAAACCACCGCCTGGGGGGTCGATCTCCGCGGACCTCCACAAGCGGTGGATGTGGATATATATATATATATATATATATATATATATATATATATATCTCTCTCTCTCTCTCTCTCTCTATATATATATATATATATATATATATGTAACGGCGCACCGGGTCCGGGGGCCCGGGGCCGGGACCTCGACCACAAATGTGGGCCCCAGGGGGCCCGGAGGCTCGTCGGACCGCCGGACGCCATCCAAGATCGTTCGCAGGCGGCTTCGGAACGCGCTCCGATGGCTCCAGATGCCTTCCAAGACGCCTGTTATGACACCAAGAAGGTCCCAGAAGCCTCCAAGACGCTCCGAGAGGCAGCCCAAGAGAGGCCCAAGAAGCAAAAATCGTGCCATTCCTATGGGAAAACGTAAATTTTTCGCATGTTCGCCTCTTGGGCTTTCACCGCGTCCAAGACGGCCCAAGAGGCGCCCAAGACGGTCTACGAGGCCTCCGGGAGCGCTCCAAGGCTGCGCACGAGTGGCCCAGGACGGCCCCAAGACGGCCGAAGAGAGCCCCAAGACGAGTTCGAGAGGGGTCCCAGACGGAGAAAGCCAACCTCGAATTCCGAGCTTCCGGCCCAAGAGGCTCCAGGAGGCGCCAAAATGCCGCCAAGAGGCGCCAAAAGGCTCTCAAAAGCACCCCAAGACGTTCCGAGAGGCACCCCAAGAGAGGTCCAAGAAACAAAAATCGTGCCATTCCTATGGGAAAACGTATATTTTTCGCATGTTCGCATCTTGGGCTTTCACCGCGTCCAAGACGGCCCAAGAGGCCTCCAAGACGGCCTAGGAGGCCTCGGGAGCGCTCCAAGGCTGCGCACGAGTGGCTCAGGACGGCCCCAAGACGGCCCAAGAGAACCCCAAGACGACTTCGAGAGGGGTCCCAGAAGGAGAAAGCCACTCTCGAATTCCGAGCTTCTGGCCCAACATATCCCAGGAGGCGCCAAAACGCCGCCCAGAGGCGCCAAAAGGCTTCCAAAATCAGCCCAAGACGTTCCGAGAGGCACCCCAAGAGAGGTCCAAGAAACAAAAATCGTGCCATTCCTTTGGGAAAACGTATATTTTTCGCATGTTCGCATCTTGGGCTTTCACCGCGTCCAAGACGGCCCAAGAGGCCTCCAAGACCGCCCCAAGACGGCCCAAGAAGCTTCCAAGAGGGCCCCAGGACAGCCCAAGAGGGCCCCAAGACGGCCCAAGAGGCGCCCAAGATGGCCCAAGAGGGCCCCAAGACGGGCCCAAGAGGGGGCCCAGAGGGGGACCACGAACCGCAAGCTCGAGCCTTCCGCCCCAAGAGGCCGCCAGGAGGCCCCAAGGAGGCCCCTCAAGAGGCCCCAGGAGACCCCCAAGAGGCCCAAAGGAGGCCCCGAGAAGCCCCAAATCGGCCCCCAAAATGCTTCGAACCTGCTTCCAGGAGGCCCCCGACAGGTTCAGAGGCTCCCGAGAAGCTACGTCAAACTCCCAGCGAGCGGCCGGACGAGGCCCCCCACAAAATCACAAGAGGGTTCCAGTATTTGTATCCTTCAGCGCTCTCTGGCCTTCTTCCCCCTGCCCCCTTCCCTGCGACTTTCGTTGACTCAAGCTCGCCTCCTAGCTAGAACCTAAGCGCGCGCGAAGCGCGCGCGTGGTTCTAGTATATATATATATATATATATATAAATATAGTCGGCCCCCCGGGGGCCGAAATAGATGTCCATGTCCACCGCCCGCTGCGGGCACCCGGGCGTCGGCCCCCAGGCGGTGGATCTGGACAGGGCCCCGCCGCGCAGGGGCCCCACGGGCAGGTCGAGGGGGCCCTCTCCGTGCCGAGCCCGGCACCCGCTCGAGGCCACGCGGCCTCGGGGCCCCCGTCCCCCGGGGGGGGGCCCGGTCCTGGAGAGGCGCTGACTTCCGTTGCCCTGCCCGGCCCCCTTTTCTCTCTCGTCCCCTGGCGGAGGTCGTGGCAGGACGTGGCGAGATGCGAGCCATCTCGCCTGCACAGCGCCGCGGCCACCCCCCCTGGGCATTTCTAAGGGGGGGGCGATAGTGGAGCGATCCAGAGTACCCATACCTCTACCCTTCGGCCGTTTTCCTCTTTTTGGGCCTCCTGGGAGGCCCTCGTCGCCACCGCTGGGCTCGCCCCGAAATTCTGGCCAGGACGCACCCCGGGCGGCAAGAGGCAAGGGTTCGGGATGGAACCACGCCTTAAGCCTTTGGAAGATCAGCTCGTGGAACCCATGGGGGGATTCTGATAGCGTGAACCGGGAGATGAAAGCGTCTCTCGTCCCCTGCCCTCCTCTCTTTCCCTTCCCCCTGTTCCGTAGAGTTGTGGAAGCCGCCAGACGTCTAAAGCATGTCTCAAATATGCTGTGAGCCCGTTGGAGGCATGTCTGAAACGTTTCCAGAGCATGTTTTACACCTTTTAAACACATTGTCAATTCAATGATAGGACTGTTAGAGTGACCATTGTCATGGCATCCACAACCGTAGAAGTTTGCTCTTCAAGGCAGGAGCGTTGGGAGGAGCACGGCGGCGAAGCCCAGCACGGCTGCCGCACAGAGCCTCGAATGTGTACCGGGGGTGACTCCAAGTGGGGATCGGCAGAGCAGGAATGCGAGGCGGAAATTTATCCATAACCACCGCTTGGGGGGTCGATCTTCGCGGACCTCCACAAGCAGTGGATATGGACATATTCGGCCCCCCGGGCCAAAATATATCCATATCCACCGCCCCTTGGGGCACGAGGACGTCGGTTCCCAGGCGGTGGATACGGATAAATTCCCGCCTCGCAATGAATGCATGGATGAGCAAGCAAATGTGCGAACCAGTAGGCAAGGACGAACGAACGCAGTGAGGAATGTGCGAACCAGTAGGCAAGGACGAACGAACGCAGTGAGGATTGTGAGGATTGCGGATAGTGAGGAAGCATTCAAGGAAACACCCACGCCAGCAGCGAGGAATGCAATGACACACGCGAGCACGCGTGCACATAATCACGCACCTGCGCAACACAACAATCAGTCAAGGACGGGCTTGATCAAGCCCTCATTCGAATCCACGCGCAAGCAAACATTTACGCATCCACACATCTAATGAACCGAGGAGCAAGTACGCAAGGACGTAGTGTGCATGCAAACGCGCGAGTAAGGAAGAACGCAGGGACGCACGCAAGGTCGTAAGCCCCAGGAGGGATGAGAGGGATGCTGCTGCTGATGATGCTGATGATGATGAGGATGATGATGATGATGCTGATGATGAGGATGCTGTTGCTGCTGATGATGATGCTGATGCTGATGCTGCTGATGATGATGATGATGAGGATGAGGATGAGGATGAGGATGAGGATGAGGATGATGATGATGATGCTGCTGCTGCTGCTGCTGATGATGATGATGATGATGATGATGATGATGATGATGCTGATGATGATGATGATGTTGCTGCTGCTGATGATGATGATGCTGATGATGATGCTAATGATGATGATTATTATGATGACGAGGATGATGATGATGCTGCTGCTGATGATGATGATGCTGATGATGATGAGGAGGAGGAGGAGGATACGCATGACGAGGAGGAGGAGGAGGAGGAGTGGGATGAGGAGGAGGAGGGGGAGGAGGAGGAACTGATACACAGGCCTGGCTCTGCGACTTCTGCCACCTGCACGCGAAGAAGCCGCGCAAGGATTTGCGGAGCAAGCGCGACGAGGTTGTCTCACTGTGAGAGGAGACCCCACCCACGGGATGGGACAGTAGCGCTTCTCTTTGTACAGTCTGTGCATCTCTTGGCATCTCCTGTGTGAGACACCCTGCTCAGCGCTCGGTGGTCGCATGTATCGGATGTTGCCGCGAATATTCGCGTGCGCCTGGATTCAGGCTGACCATCGGGTGCATCTGCTGTGACCAACACGTTGTTTTTCAGATCGACGTGATAGCTGAATGGGATTATTGCTGAAGGACTGCTTACATCATGAGCTGAGTGCCGATCACATTGAACGACCAGGTCGTGTTTGGTGGCCTGCACTTGTCTGCAAAGGCCAGGAGATCACTATCATGAGATTCATTCTCGCTTCCAGTGGTGTTATTTGGGTGCCAGTGGTTTCGGTCCGTGGGCTGCAGGGTCTTTGGTGAGAAATGGTGCCACATGTTTTCTCATTCCGTTCTCCTGCACCTCTGGAGATGCTGCAGAACAGTTCGGATCCGACAAGCAATAATCCTCTGCTTTCGAAGCTCACTGTGCATCGTGACAGTCTAGCAGCCATGCCGCTGCCCTGTCTGTCAGTGCACACTGTGGCGGCCGCTCCATCGTGAGCGGTTAGGTCACCCCTATGATTTCACCACGCACTTGACATGGTTTCATCACGCATTTTATGAGCGTGTTGTTGCGCCGAGGAAGGATGCCTTGTGTTCCGGCCATTGTACGCGCATTCAGGCACCCCTGCCATGGTCGATAATGTCAGCTCCTTGCCGGCCCAGCGGTAGGGCTTTGACCCATACTATCACAGCCTAGCGAGGCCCTAAGAGTTTGAGGAGGGAGGAGGGAGAAGAGATCAGGATCGGAAGGACATCAGGAGGAGGAGGAGGACGACGAGGAAGACGAGAGATGATGAGGACGAGAAGGACGGGGCGGGCGGGGCGCCGCGGCGGCTGAGGGCGCGGCGGGTGCGGGCGCGGTCGTGGTCGTGGCAGTGTCGCGCGGACCTTCGGCCCCTCTGGCCCTGGTCCGCCTCCTCTTCCGTGCCTTCTGTGCCCCGGCGCGCCCCCCGCCGTCTGATTCTCTTGCGGCTGCGGGCCAAGGAAAGTCGTGCGGGCGGTTCGTGCTTCCCGTTCGTGGTCGTGGTGGCGGTGGTGGCCGCGGTAGGGGTGGTGGCCGTCAGAGTTGTGCCGTGGTCGGCGTTGCAGCCGGCGGAGTTGTGGCTGGTGGCGCTGCTGCGGGCACTGCTGCGGGCGCTGGCGCCCCCCCCCCGGCACAGCATGCGCCGTCCCTTGGAAGTCGGGGCGGCTTCGGCGCCCCCGAGGTGCGGCCGCGTGCCCGGCTGCTGCCGCCTGCAGCGGATCGCGTCGGTCCGCTCCCCGAGGGCCCCGATGTGGCCCAAGGAGTGGACGTGCGCCGCGGTGGCGGTGCTCCCAGGCGCCCCCCCTGTCTCGAGGGCCGGGCCAGTCCGTCCTCCCTCTCGACAGGTCTGCCCGCGCTTGCCGCGCTCCGCTCTTTGTGGCGGCCGCGGCGTCCCCGCTGGAGCGTGCCCGCTGGCCCGGCGCGGTGCCGTGGTGTGCGCAGGCCTCGCCGCTTCCCAGTGCACGGTCTGCCTGGAGCCCGCGTTGCGGTTCGCGACATCGGGCCTCGCGTCCTCGAGCGGGCCTTCTCCGCGGGTTTCCCGTGTCCCCCGGAAGCAGCGGCCCGCCGTTCTACCCTCGCCACGTGGCGGTCCGCTGGCGGCAGCTGGCGCAGAAGGCCCTGAGCCGCTCGCTGCGGTTGTTTGTCGCAGTAGGGGCTTTCGCGGGCACTTCCCGCACACCGTCGTCGCGCGTGCGAGTCTTACAATGTGCGTGCGCCTGGCGAGCATCAGGGTACCCGTAGTCTGCCCGCGGAGGCGACGTGGGACTGCTCGTCCGTCATCTTCACAGCTGTTTCCTCCACCTGGCCGACGAGCGGCTCCACGAAGCCCCCCTGCGCTGAGGCCTCTTGGTGGATGGAAGTCCACCCAATGGTCTGCTTCAAAGGATTAAAACAAAAAAATGGTCTGCTTCAAAGGAGGCCAACAGGCGGTCGCGCGCCTGACTGCAGAGATCGGCCGTCCACTTCGCTTGTATCCCCTGTTGGGGCTCGCCCAACCCCAGCCCAGTTGAGTGCCTCTAAGCGCCTGCTGCCCTGCCCCTGCAGCCAGGTCTCCGCTCCGGCCATCGCCTGCCTCGTGCCATCGCAGGGCGCCGGTCCCGGAATCGCACCCGCGAAAGGATGCCCAAGCAGCTGCTCGCGCTGTGGGGGGTGAGCGCCCAGCTTCCGAGTTAGCCAGTTGAGGTGGCTTCCCCTACCGCAGTGGCGTGCGCGTGCCCGAGGGCCCCGCCTGCAAAGCGGAGGAAGATCTGCGACTTCTGTCCTTCGCCGGAGACATTCCCCAGGAAGTCCTCCACTGTTCGCATGAGGGTCCAGTCGAACCTGGTCAGCCAGTCGCGTTCCTCGCAGTTGGCGCGGAGCTGGTGCGTGACGCACTCGTTGCAGTAGACGTGAAGCAGCCATCGCTCGTTCACTCGCGTCGGCAGCTGGTGCCGCCTACCCCAACATCTTCTGTACCACCGCTACGATTGTCGTCTGGGTAGGAAGGACGCTTGGGCGGTCGGAGCCGCCCCCCCACCAGTGGTGCGAGGTGACCGTGGCCAACGTCGAGGCCGCCAGCTGGTGTAGCTGGCGGAGTCGCTGCGCCACCATCTACTCTGGCGCGTCATAGCGTTGAACGCGTTGGTGGCGTCCGTTTGTCCGTGCGACGAGGTCCGTGGCTGAAGCCGCCCTCAGTGCTGCAACGGTCTTGTGCACTCGGCTGGCCGACCCTCGACGCGATGGTGTGGACTCCGTGCTCGAACACGTTGCTTTCGGAACAAGTGGCACGCGGTCCTCGAAGCAATGCGCCGCAGCACCGACCCGGCCGCCTCGGGCTGGACCCTGCTGTTAGGCTTGCGCGGGGCCGCGAGGCGGAACTCAAAGTTCGCCTTGAGGAAGACGGCGAGGCCTCCCCCGAGCAGGAACACGCCCGCCAACGCGCTGAGCTGAGGGAGGCACCCAGCTGTTCCTCCCTGCGATCATAGAGTCGCGCGACGCGGGCAGGGCCAGCGGGCGCGGCTGGGTTTTCCTGAAGAGGAACAGGGGGAATAACCAATCCGTGTCCCCAATCCGTAGGCGTATGAGGACACCACGCAGCTCGCAGAGCTGCGGCGACCGTTGTGTGGCGGTCCCCCCTTATGGTACGCAACACATGCAATTACGTAAGTATGTAATGTAATCCCACATATATGTAGACAGTGTACCTGGAGAATAGAAGACACCAGCCCAAAGAAGAACTGAAGTACAACATAATCCAATTGTTGACACATGCGATCCAAATAATAACCACTGAATACGGTTATAAACCATTGTCGGAAGAATTGGGTTCCTGTGGTTTCTTGTGTCGGTGGTCCAGCGCACGCTGCCGCATGCTTGCCATAGCCAACAACATTTTTGTCCAAGTAGTCGTGGTCCTCCTGGTGAGGTCCTCTGTCGGCCAGCCCAGCCGGCGGGTGAGGTCAGCCGTTGGTACCGCGATACCTTGCCGGAGGTCGGCGTTGGCTGTGCACACCCAGTACATGTGGGGGTAGAGCCGGTTGCCGTTGTTGACGGCCTCGATGGAGAACCTCGGCGACCGTTTTTAGGGAACGGTCCCTCCCGGCAGCACCGCAACACACACAATTCCAGAGTCACGTCAAGAATGTGTGCCCCGACGTAAGTGGTCCCGTTTATTGTTGTGATCCCGTTGTGGTCATGGATTTTACCTCGCGGGTTGCAGGGCCGTGTTCCGTCGCACGCGACCCCCCCAATTCATGTGCATGTGTCGTGGCAAAACGAGCTTGTAGCACCCGTTGCCGTATCCTGGCCATGGCATACACCATAGGTAGCCACGTCGTAATTGCATCCTTCCTGGTGACCTCCGTTGTGGGCCAGCCCAGCCGGCGTGTAAGGCCAGCAGTCGGCACACGGACGCCCCGGCGCAGGTCGTCATTGGCAGAACATTCCCAGTAGTGGTGCTCGAGCGTGGGCACGTGTGGCCCGCCGCAATGGTTGCAAGTATTCGAGACCTCCCCTGTTGTGTGGGACTGCAGGAGGGCATCTGACACAGCACACCCACACAGTACCGTGGTCACGTGTGAAGCCAAGTCAGGAGTGGTACGTAGTGCCTCCTGGGCGGTCTGCAGTGCAGCGGTCGGGAAAGGAACGCCCGCCGCCAGTGGGCTCTCCCGGCGAGTCCTATTCTGTAGCACGGACCATTCGGTAGATCGGAGGATCAGGCGAAGCTCGTGTAGCTGCTTGCCCGTCTTGTCGGTGAGCCGGAGGCTTCCCTGAGGTCCCCTCCACTCCCAGTTGTCGTTCTGCTGCGCACCAATGGTAGCCAGGTGAGCTCTGTAAACCATGATCGGTCCCTTCGTTTGCGAGGGCATCTTGGCCCTGCCTGCACATCCGGCATCGGAGTAGCTGTAGGGATCGCCGGCACAGGCGGTACCGCATGTCTGCCTGATGCCCCATGAGAAGCATGCGGAGTAGTTCTGGGGCCGCCCCTCTCCATCTCTTGAGGGAGACCGCCCGTCGTGCCAATTGCTGGTGGTTGTTGATCATAGTCTTCATAGGTGGCGTGAGAACCAGCGCCCATGTCGACACAGGTAATGCCATCGCAGTAGCCGCAAGCCGTCGTAGTCGCAGCGACAAAAGCAACGAGGCGACACGCCGGAATCGCGCGCTCTTGAAGAGGAACAGGGGGCAGAACCAAGCTGTGTCGCCAACCCGTAGGCATGTGAGGACACCACGCAACTCGAGGAGCTGCGGCGACCGTTGTTCAAGAGCGGTCCCTTCCAGCCTCACACGTAGCGTCAGGGCATAGCATCACAAGCAGATGCGTGATATGGTGTACCCGGCCCGTCATTGCACTGAACTGCACAACAAGCCCACACCGCAAAATTGCCCAAAACACGTACATGGAATTTGCAACTATATAACCAACATGATATTGCCCAACACACATAATGTAATACAACATTTATAGCCACCATGATATTCCAGTAGTGCACGCGGAGTAGAAATAGCAGCCCAAAGGAAAACTGAGCTGCCCAGGCACCACACGAGTACCAATTGAGCCAATATGATGCGTCGGTTGTGAGAAAATTCTAATGTAGGTCGTGGTCGTTGGTAGGTGTGTCGGTGGTCGTCGTGTGGTCGTTGGTGCCGGTGCTGCAATGTACGCTCCTGGATACGTGCCATAGCCAGCACCATGGCGATCCATGTGGTGGTTGTTCTGCAAGTGACGTCTTCCGTCGGCCAGCCCAGCCGTCGTGTGAGGTCCGCCGTCGGTGTCGTGATGCCTCGCCGCAGGTCGGCGTTGGCTGTGCATACCCAGTACATGTGGTAGAGCGTCGGAACGTGCTGTTCCCCGCAGTGGTCGCACGTGGTTGAGACCTCCTCCCCCTGGTTGGACTCCAGCAGTGCGTCGGAGACCACACAGCCGCACAACACTGCGGCGATGTGGGCGGCGAGGGTCGGGTTGTTCTTCCGCGCCTCCTGTGCCGCGCGGGCGGCGGCAGCCGGGAAGGGCACTCCGGCTGCCATGGGGCTCTCCCGTCGGCTCCGTCCCTGGAGGATGGCCCATTCATGGGGTCGGAGTATCAGCCGTAGCTCGTGTAGTTGTCGGTCTGTTCTGTCGGTGAGGCGCACCTCCCCCCGTGGGCCTCTCCAGAAGCCGTCGTCACCGCACCTCGTTGCTCCCAAGGAAGACAGGTGGGCACGACAGGCGTTGAGTGGCCCCTTTGTGTCGGTATTGATAGTGATTCTGTCCCAGAAAGCAAGTGCTCCTGGTTCCTGCCGTCGTAGTGCTCGTCGGCACAGATGGTAGCGCAACTCAGTACTGTGCCCCATCACAACCAGTCGTAAAAGTTCGGGAGCTGCTCGTGGCCATTTCCGTAGTGTCACGGCCTTCTGTGCTCGTTGTAGGTGTTCTTGGATAGCAGTCTTTGTCGGCGGCGTGACAACGAGTGCCCAGCTCGACACTGGCAGCGCAATGGTTGCCACCGCAATCGTGCGCAGCCGCATGCTCAGGGGTAGACACGCAATCCGTCTCATGCGCGCAAGCGCCTCCTCTATTTTGCCTCGCTCCCGGCTTGTGAGCGTGGCCCTCTGCATGGTGAAGTCGATACCAAGGCATTTCATCCTTTTGCCCTGCAAGTGGTGGTTGTCGCACTGGTGCGGAAGGATTGTGAAAGCCTGGTTTTTGCTGGTGTTGGTACGCAGCGCGGTGACGGACTCCAGCATGTCCCATTTCTCCTCGATGCTCCGTAGTTCGTCCTCGGTGGTCGTGGCCGCCATGCGGTCGTCTGCAGAGGTGCAGAAGGTTGCTCGTGGGTGCAGTGCAGCTTGGCGTCGTAGAGGCCCCATGAGCATGGTGGCGCATGGTGGCCATCCCGAGCATTGCGGTAGGGTCCCCGTGAGATAGACTGTGCTGGACGCTGATCGTGCGCGGTGAGAGAAGCTGCCCCATCTCAATCCACCGCTCTTGTCGCGTCCAGATTTGCACGATGCTGTCGGCGATCTTGGTCGGCACCCTAAGTCGCTCCCAAATCTCGCCCACGATCCTCGGAGAAACCCGGTCGAAAGCAGAAACGTAGTCCCACGATTTGACGTGAAGCTCGGTTTGTCTTTCTTCGCAGCAAGCGTCGCTCTTCCCCCGTGAGGTCACCGTGGTCGCCGTCTCTGTCGCCGTTGCGGTTTGCTGCGGTAGTCTCCTCAATGAGCGAAAGGCAAGGCTCACTGAGGGACTCGAGGGTTCTCCCTTTGAGTCCGCCTCCCTGCGTGGGCAGGAAGGCGGGGCTGAGGTAGGTGGCCATTTGGTCTGCCCTCCACCTGTGCCAGGCGCGGACCACAGCTCTCGCGATTGCGATTGGGCGTAGTCGTGTCAGGCTCGGGAGCGCTGTGTCATGGTCTTTCGGTCGGTGGGTCTGGCGCCACTGCAGCAGTTGCGTAGGCCATCCGTGCTCCTCGGCGTAGACGCAGAGGTCCACCAACTCCTCCAGTGCCTCTTCTGGGAGAAGCATAAGCTCCGAGGGAACCCATTGGTCTGGTTCTGCTGCCGTGCCCCCTTGTAACATGCGGCGGAACTGCGGCGCCGCCGGCGGTGCCCAGTGGTCAAAGGTGCCAAGGGTTGCCATTGCGTGTCGTGCCCAGTGGTCGCGCTGCCCTTGCTCGTGTTGGACTTCTTGTCGTGCCTTCTCGATGTAGTCGTCGTAGTGGTAGAAGTAACCGTCCGTGTCGTTGCCTTGTCCACAAGCCGTGAAATGCTTCTCGTAGTCAGAGGAGTTGGTGGGCGTGGTGTCGTTTTCGTCGTGGTCGTGCTTGGTGTCGTCCTGCACAGCTGCGTTATGGTACGTGCTGACTACGTTACGGATCCAGGCCGCCGAGGTCTTCCCAAGTCCGTCGGCCTGTAGACGTTTTCTCCAGCATTTGGCGCGTTCGTTCTTGCACCACTTGATGGACGTAGCGAGCGCCTTTTCCGCCTGCTCTGTTGCTGCTGGCTCCGAGTCCGGCTTGTCGCCACCCATACAGAGCACCACAGCCTGTGATTTATCTTCGCCCACTTCGCTAGGTCCCCGGCCGCCTCCCTCGCCGTGCCGGCGGGGTCCAGAGCCGTTGGATTAGTAGGCGTGACTGCCGCGTGTGCTTGGTCCACACGTCATCGTCTTGTTCTCTCTTTTGCCACGTTGCGAAAGAGAGGTCGGATTTTGGGACTGTGCCCTGGGTCAAGACTACCGTCGCCTGGGATTGTAGCACTGCCTCTGCTCGCGCACTCCAGTCGGTCCACCATTCGTCGATGGTGCCCCCGTGGATATCGTTGGCGGGCAGGGCGCGCCAATGTGCAGTCAAACCCTCCACGGTGTCCCCATCGGTCGTTGCTCGTTCGTGGGTCGCTCGGAGGTCGTGGGCCGCTTGGGCCCTCGAGCGGTCGTGCTGCGTCGACATGTGGTTCCGATGTGTTGCGTGCTGGCTGGTTGTGTTGCTGCGTCGTGCTGCTGGTGTTGTCTGCGTCATGCTGCTGCGTCGTGCTGATGCTGCTGCGTCGTGCTGCTGTTGCTGCGTCGTGCTGCTGCGTCGTGCTGTCGCTGCTGCTGCAGCGTCGTGCGGTTGTTGTCGCTCGTGCTGCGTCGCTGGTCTGCTCTCGGTTTGCGTCGTAGTCGTGGTTGTGCTGCCTTGGGCGTCGCTTCGTGCTTCGTCTTGGTCGGGTTTCCGCTTGCCGTAGCGTGCTGCCCGCAACCAGGAGCATCCAGCAGTAGGTTGTGGAGCGTCGAACTGCACACCCATTGTTACCAGCTTGTGGTCGGAAAGCGTATGGGTGTTCGCAACAGACCCTGACGTTGTCATAGCTGTCGTAACCATGAAGTCATCGATTTACCGGTTGGAGCCCCATCTCGTGGACTCGCCTGGGCCTTGCACCCGGAGCCCGAAAAACCGCGCAGTCTCCGCAATGATGGGATCTCTGGGCGTGGTGTTGTAATCCCCTGCGATGAGCAGAGGGATCCGCCCTCCCATCGCAGCGTGTTGCTCAGCCACCCACTGTAGCAAACCATTCTGTGCATCGTCGTCGTCTGCCGCCCGCAAGTGTACCACAGCCAACAATGCCGTGCGATGAGCGGTGTGAATGTGAAAAATTGCACCCTCACCTCCAGCCTCGAAGCCGCTGGTCCCAGTCCGCCGTTCCCAAGCAACCCGCGTGACCCGTACACGGCCCATCGTTAGCACGCAGATGCCTCCACATTCGTCCCGTATTCGTCCACTCCTCCCGGTCCCCACCACATCATCGTCGCAAGAGGTCCTTGTTGTCCATACGTAACCGTGCTCTGCGGCAAGCCTACTCACCTGGCCCAGATCTGCACGTCGACACCCGTGTTCTTGCACTGCAAGCAACTCCAAGCCCAATTCTTCGGCCGTGCCAAGGAGATCTTTACCGTGTTGTGTCCACGAGGCAATATTGATTGTTCCCATTGTAACTGGAATCGTGTTCGCGCCACCCCTTTGGACTCTGGATGGCGATAGGTACCCCACAGGAGGAAAGGAGGGGGAATGAGGAGGAGGAGGGGGAGGAGGAGGGGGAGGAGGAGGAGGAGGAGGAGGAGGAGGAGAGGGCGTGGGAATGGTCGGTGCAGTCGTTTCCGCCTCAGCAGCGGCCAGCTGCTCTCGCTGCCCTCCTCCGGCGGAGCGTCTCCTCGCGAGGCCGGGCCTGGTGGGCTGGCAGCGGCGGTAAGACGACTGGGCTCTTAGCCCGCTTGTCCCGCTGGCGTCGTGGATCCAGCATTAGGGGGCCACATGCGAACCCTGCCCCTAACCCCCACGACTTCTGAGGGGGAGGGTGGGGTAGGGTTCGCATGTGGCCCCATTAGCATGCCGCCGGGAGATTTCTTCAGCATAGTGAAACGCCGTCCCATGCACCGCCACTGTTGGTCGTCGTACTCGGGGTGCTCTTGTAATCGGCGTTCTCGTCGTATGTTCTTGTACGTAATGGTATTTCGTGACACCGGTTGTCGGATGTAGTATACAGGACATGTCCAACCAATATTGTCGTCATGTATGTCGTGGGATAGAGCATGTACCTCCACGCTGGGTCGATAGTTGCCTGTGTCCTGCCAATTTTCTCCTTGATGCCATTTCCATAAGTGCTTCGCTCGCTCATGAGTAATATGGTAATTTGGATGAACCTTCCGTGCCTGCCTGATCTGCTTCTTCTCGTTGCCCTTCCACGACCACCCAACGGCATGGGCAACGGTGTTGACAGGAGCTGCGATCGTGTCGCCGCACAACCCACATGTCCACGTCAGCCGTTCAGCATGGTCGGTGCACGTGAGGCTTTTTTGGGATGGGAGTGCACCTTGTGGTTTTCTGGTGCTGCTGTTGGCGCTGCTAGTCTGTGCCTTCGGCGTCTCCATGGTAGTCGCTGACCCCGTCGGGATGTCGCGCCGATTCGGCGTAGGTTTGGGCGTGGCCGTGGTTGCACTCCGTGTGCTCCGCGGTGCTGCAGGTGTTGGTCGTCGTGTGGTGCGCGGGGTCGTTGTGGGCCCCAGCTCACCAAGCCACGAGTCGGGCGTGTCGGGTTGCTTTCGCTTTCTCGAAGACCGTGTCCGGGCCAAATTCGCCATCCAGGAGTCCTCGGAGTCGGATTCAGCATCAGCCTTCCTGGACGAGCCACCGTGTCGGCAGGCTTTCTGGATGCGCTCCTCGATCTGCTGCTTGTTCGGCCTTTTGGTCTCCTTCTTGTGCCTCTCGCCGTCGTCTGGTAACAAAATGTAGCAATGGTCCCTCCAGAGGCCCACATGGAGTGCAGGTTGCAGCAACGCCGCTCGTTGAGCGTCTGGGCCCGTCGGGAACCAAGTCACCTTGTCGACCCAGTTCACCTCCTTCAGCTCATTACCCACCCCTGTGTAGGTGTAGATGTGTCGGTTGAAGTGGTCGCTGGCGGCCATGACAGCCCGTCGATCCACCGCTTCGGTCTCTTCCATGCTTTCACGTATTCTTCCCACGTGGTCGGGATGTCTCCGTCTTCTCTGTCAGGCCGCATAGGCACGTGCGTCCAAAAATCTTCGAAGCACGCCCTGTGGCTGTCGATGCGCAGGGCCAGTTGCGCCCGCAAGGTCTTCGCCATCCTCTCGAGCTTGGCTGGTTGCAGTGTGGTCTCCCGGTTGGCCTTGGCGACGCCTCCGAGCAACGCCCAACCGGCAGCCAGCGCCCTATAACCGCAATCACCTCCGTTCGAGCCCGGGTCGATGGCCTCGAAGGGGGTCTTCCGCTTGGGCGGCGGCTTCCTGCAGGCGCAACCGCTGGCTCAACAGCAGGCGCAGCCTTTCCAGGTCCGACCCCAGGGGCCGCAGGCGCCACATTAGGCCCTGCCGGCGCAGAAGCCGGTGGCTGGGCCCGTGCTTTCTTGATTTTGTCCCGAGCTGCATTGTCCTCCGCCTCCCTGGCGGCTGTCCTCTTGGCCCGCTCGGTTTCCTGGGCCTCCTCAGCAAGCCCGTCAAGATCCATGTCCTCCTGCTCGTACCGCTTCTGTCTCTGCTGCTTGTCGGCAATGTAGTCGGCGTCTAAGTCAACGTCCATGTCGTGAACCCCTGGGACGGCCATGTCGTCGGCTGTGGTTGGTGGAGCGGGCGGGTCGGCACCCCACCGCCACCGCTTGGTCGTTGTAGGCTTCGTCGTTTGGCCTCCTGAGCCGCGCACGAAGTGTTGGATCTGAATGGATTGGTCTTGTCCCTTGAGCTTGATAGCCCGCGCGTCGATTGCCAAATCGCCGTTAGGGCGGCGTGGCTGTGCACGGACGACCCACGGCCCATTCCTGGTCTGTGGCGGCGACTCTACCTCCACATTGTTCCAACCAGCTGCTCGTAGCCAAGATTTTAGCTCGTGCGCCGTCCAAGCCCGAGGGATGTGGAGGATGCGCCATGCTGATGGCCGGGCCGCCACCGCCATAGCGTCATCCACGTCAACTCCCACAACGCCGAGGTTGTTGCCCCCGCCGTTTCGCAAGACCATGCATGCATTGCTTGAGGATGCCACCAGACCGCGGACCCTGCTGAAGTAGTCGATGCTGTTGTCGTCGAAGCGCTTGATCCACTTGACGGGCGCGTCGGGGCTCTAGCGCTCCTTGGCAAGCACTCGGAAGAATCGTCCATGGGCTCCGCTGGCGGCCAAGACTGGGTGCAACCCCGCCGTGGCCACTGTGAGATACCCCGTCACCGCCACCAGTTTTCCAGCCTGCAGAACCTCCGAGAAGGCTTCTGCCGCCATGATGGCGTCTTTGTCGAGATCGCCAGTGGCCACGGCTCCTGGCCTCTGGCGCGCCGCCTTCCACTGCGCGTCCGTCATGAACTCCTTGACCATCGTCACCCGCACCGTAGTAGTAGCACGGACGTCTGGTGGTTCAAGCCCTTCCAACTCGTACTTCGGAGCATCGGCCTTGGCTCCCTGGAGGTTGGTGCATTCCAGCTTCTTCATGCTCGGCCGACCCCCCTTGACAACCGCGACCCATTGGGATGTGTCACCGTCGTTGGCTGCCGCTGTGTGGTCGTTGGTAGGTGTGTCGGACACAATCACAGTCGTGTCCTTTTGAACTCCGTGTGCTTGGGCAAGCTCCACCGCCTCCTGTTTCTGGGCCGCGTCCAACACGACAACATCACCGTCTGGATCCCGGCCATCTCGGAGGGTGGCCAGGACCTGCGTAGCCCCTGAGAACTGTTTTCCAGGGAATCGTCGTTCGTCCACTTTCCACCTCCGGGTGGGAACCAGCTGGTTAGGATCAATGGTGGGGCTCTAATTCGCCGCCTGATTTCTCCATCGCCCTCTGCGCGGTGGTGTAGTCGTAGCTTGGTTGGTCTTCCTGGCGGCGAGGAGCTCCTCGAGTCGGTCCAGGATACTTCGTCGCTGATGTTCTTGGGTGCTTTTGCCACCGCTTGCTGCAGGACGGACCAAAGGCTACTGATAGTGGTAGATGCTTGTGCTGGTGCTGTCGTCGGTGGTGCTGGTTGTGCTGCTGATCCGTGGATCTTCTTCTTCCTCTTTCTCTTAGTGGGTGGTCTCACGCTGCCCAAGATTGCGCTGACGATGGACGCGATCTGTTTCTCCTTGCGTTGTCTTTCGGTGGCCCGACTGCCCCCTTGACCCCCGCCGCTGGCACGTAGGTCAAGACGTCCGTCATGCAGAGAGTAGGATGCCCCTCCACATTGGGTAGACGGTAGCTCATCCATCGCAGCGGTCCCAAAATACATCGCGGCAACGCCAAGATTAGAAACACAATGTATTGATACCGCCGAGTCAAGATCAGGAGACAGTCGAATCACATTGCCGTCCCGATCCTCCTCCCAGATCTCATGAGCAAAGTCCCCGTCCGCATCGACATGCATCAAATCGTCATCGAACCATCGGGAGTCGCAATGATGAGTGGTTGTGCTGGTGTCGGTCTACTGACGTGCTGCGTCTCAAGGATGCTCGTAGCGCGTCGTCGTGTGGATGCACGTGCTGCGTCGTCGTATGAATGTTTTTGCTGGTGCTGCTATTGCTGCTGGTGTTGCTGGTGCTGCTTATGCTGGTGCTGCTGGTGTTGCTGGTGTTGCAGGTGCTGCTGGTGTCGACGTCGTGTGCTGCGATGCTGCGTCGTCGTCGTCGTGTGCTGCTGCTGGTGCTGGTGGTGTTGCTGGTGTTGCTGGTGCTGCGTCGTTGTGCTAGTCATGCTGAGTTGTGGGGCTGCTCGTGTTACCTTGCCGTACTGCTCGTACGGCGTGGTAGGATTGCCATCGTCTCGAACACCGCTGTAGTCGATCTCGCCCTCACCGTACTCCTGCTGGAGCTGGTGTCCGAACCTCGGGCGGAGTTGCCGCCTCAATCGTCGTAGTTGTTTTGGTCGGCGACGGGCGTGTTCTCCGACTCCATGGGCAGGAACTCCCCCATCGGAGATGGCATCCTCGGAGGCGGCACCTGGTGGCAGAGTTTTTGCTTCGAAGTCGTAGTCCTGGTCACCTGAAGGCAGAGTTTTTACTTCGAAGTCGTAGTCCTGGTCGCAGGGGCGGTCCTGAGAAGATATTTTGACCCTCAGGCAACCCCAAAGTATTAGAGACAGTGTCAGTAGCAAGTAGGTGAAACTCGTAGTGGTGTACATGCTGGTGACCAGAAGGGTGGCCCAGCATACCCTGGTCGTAGGATGTGTAATCGCTTCGAAGATCGGGAATAGGATACAGTATACCATAGCAAACCATGGTTCGTAGTACAGCATGTAAGTAGTGATTCTGATCTGGCTACACACTCCAGCGGTGTAACGTGAAACTCTGGACGGCCCGACGGCATGCCGCACGGACCGGGAGGACCCATTTCCTCGGCCGCTTCCGCACCTTCCGCTTCCGTATCCGGCACCTGCCAATCTTCTTAGCCTCCTTCCGGTACCCCGTTGCCGTACTGAGGACCCGGACCTGGAAGCAAGAGTCGATCTTGGACTGGTGTGGCGTTGAACGGGCTCTTATCTTCCCAAGGCCCCCCCGCACGCGCAAAATCACCATCATAATTGAAATAGCTCCCCAAATGTAGTCGTTGGGACACGGAGCAGCATCCCATTCGTGTGCACACATCAAGATATGGTTCCC
>CAUYUJ010012445.1:0-12500 GCA_963575745.1 Prorocentrum cordatum | reverse complement strand
CAATCAAACTCACTCAAACTCAGACTCACCCACCCCCATATTCACTCATGCTCAGATTCAGACTCACTCAAACACAGATTTCTTCTCATCAAACTTCTACTCGGATCCACTCCCACTCAGGCTTACTCACACTCAGACTCAGTCGCAGTCAGACCCACTCATATTCAGACTGACCCGTCGGTCGTTGAAGTGGGAATTTCGTGACTCCCAGATCCCATTCTTCTTTAGCCATCTTACTACTTCAAGGATGGAGTGGTCTTCCCCCTTCTCTTCTCTTCAGGAGGCGGGCTGAAGCCCACTCTATTTTCACAAAGCCCTCGTACTTCATGGTTCTACCTTCTTCCGACCGACTGGTACGCATACTCAGACCCTCTCGTACTCAGATTCTCGCATACCTAGGCTCACTCATTCTAAAGCTCAATTATACCGGGCTCACTCACACTCCGTCACACTCAGATTTGATCGCGGTCTTGTGCTTCCCTCATCTCTCCTGAACTGTGCCCAGGAGGAGGACGTCACTGAAGTCGTCGTCGTCGTCGTCGTCGTCGTCGCTGTCGCGCCCGTCGTCTACGCTGACTCGCTCTCACACCCAGATGCTCACAGACAGAGTTTCTCAGCGAGACGTGATAAGGGTAGGGGATGCACATATGGGGACCTCCACGTCGAATAATTTGACAGACCAGGGGCTCGGTGAGGACCTGCAGGCGCCGAAAAGGAGGGAAAGACCCTTCCGCCCTGCTCTTCTGAACGACGCGAGCATGTCTGGGGCGGCGTTCGAGCCCACCCGGTCGCCCCTGGTGGGTCCGGTCCGTCCCGGCCTGCTTGGCAGGTGCTCGGGCAGGCCCGTCGCGGCAGCACATTGTCAGAAGAAGTCGGCACCTGCGGCGGGCTCCTCTCCGAGGCGGGTGCCCAGACATGCTCGCCTCGGGGAAAAACATATCCGGACGGGAGGTTTTGGGCGGTTTCCGGCCCCCGGCCGGGGGCCGTCGCGGGGTCCCGGGGCCGTCAAGCAACGACCCGGGATGAAAAGCCGGTGCCGGGGAACAGGTCGGGACTCTTGGGGAGCCCGTGCCACACAAGTCAGGACATCACATGTCTCAGTATGCAGCCTGGCGCCCGGGCCCTATCAGCCAGAAGGGCATGTGACCGAACACCATCGGTGACCGCAAACGCGCCGGAGATTGTGACCGAACGCGCAGAGTGACCGAACGTATGACTGCCATGGAACATCGTAGTGATTTCGAGCCCACGAGTTGTACATCAGGAACAACTGAACAGGGACAGTTGAACGAAAGTTAGAACCTGGAGGAACGTAGACATGGAGAGGAAGAGGAAGAAAATAAGCACAAGAGAACATCAGGACGAAGTCGCTCGAAAGTCCTAGGCCTGCTTCAAAACCGAACCGAGCATTTCTGGTCCAGCGCATTCGGACAACAAGAACTGTCTGGCACAGGTTTCGGTCCCACTCGGGCAGATACCGGTGCACAGGTTCGGTCACTGCTCCGCCCCGACAGAGACGAGGCGCACGAGGACCTGCCCATGCCCACCTCCTGGGGGATCGCTCCTCGCGGACACCGGCAGGCTGCAGACATGGCTCTGTCCGGGGCCCCCGGGGCCCGCAGGGGTCCGTCTCCGCCGCCGCCTGAGGTCCCAGGGCCAGGGCTGGACGTAAACGGTGTCGTTGGTGCTTTCGTGGGCCGCTTTCGTTTCGGCTTCGCTCTGCGGTAGAAAGGCGGATTCGAGGGACACGAGCGCAGGTACGCGAACACACGACGAAAACGACGAACGCCCTTTAGGTTCAGCCCTGCCCAGGGCGTCGGTTCCCCCGGCGGCGGCTGTGGACAGGCTCCCGCCTCGCACCCCTCGGCCGCTGCAGCGGCTGGGGTGCATCTTCGTCAGGAGGGGAAAAAACACAGACAGACACAATGCATCGCCGATTCCCGTGAAAGTATGGGAGAGTATGGGAAGTGGGGGGGGAAGATAAACCCCCAGAAAATATGGGGAACTGTGGGGAATCCTTTTATTTCTGTGTATCTATTTGTGTGTCCCAGGGCCCCTCCACTCTTGGGGGGAGGACAGTGCGCCGGCGCGCCGGCGCGGCGCGGGGCCCGGCGAGGGCCGGGGGGGCCTTCGTCATTGGACTGCCACTTGCTCAGGAGGGAAAAAGCACGCACAGACTCCCTCCTCCTCCCTCTCCTCCCCCTCCTCCTCCTCCTCCTCCTCCTCCTCCTCCTCCTCCTCCTCGTCACCATCATTATCAGCATCATCATGATCGACTCATTCAGCGTCGAGAGTCGACGCATTCAGCGTCGACTCCCCCGAAAATATGGGAAGATGTGGGAAGCGGCGGGGAAGACAATGGCCCAGAAAGTATGGGAAGATATATGTCAGAGCGTGAATTGCCTACCCCGCTTTCGCTTCCAGGCAAAACCAAGCCATGCCACGCGCCCCCTCGTCAAGTGGCCTGACCAGTACAGGCTGCAATTGGGCATCGTTTGGTATCTCTTGGAAGCGAGGGTGGTCCCCCGAAAATATGGGACGATGTGGGAAGTGGGGGAGCAAACAATGACACAAACATACAACTCGGAGGCCCGCGCGGATTTCTCGGATCCGCGCGGACGTCAGAGTTTTTATGTTTATGCCATTGTTTGTTCCCCTAGGGAGGTGGGGGAGAAGACAAAGGCCCAGAAAGTATGGGAAGATATATGGGGAGTCCTGTTGTTCGTGTCTATATTTTTTGTGTGTCCCATGGCCCCTTCAGTTGCAGAAGAGTGCGGCGGGCTCGTGTGCTGCCCTGGTGCCCTTCGCTCGTCCTCGAAGCAGCACCTCCTGCGAGCCCGTGTCTTGGCTGTCCAGTCTCGAGCCCAGAGCAGCCCGTCGCTCCTTCTCCGCGTCCTTTGGGGGCTGTAGTTCGGTCAGCGCGGAACTGCTGCTTCGTTGCCCCACAAAGCATTCTGGCGGGAGCGAGCTCTGCGATGCGGGGGGCCCAGCACGCATCGACGCTGCCACGCATTCGTCGAACTTCTTGCCGCTGGCTTGCCAGGGGAACTATGGAGTCTGGCGAGGGCACTGAGGGTGGCCAGGGCCCAGCACGCATCGACGCTGCCACGCATTCGTCGAACTTCTTGCCGCTGGCTTGCCAGGGGAACTATGGAGTCTGGCGAGGGCACTGAGGGTGGCCAGGGCCCAGCACGCATCGACGCTGCCACGCATTCGTCGAACTTCTTGCCGCTGGCTTGCCAGGGGAACCATGGAGTCTGGCGAGGGCACTGAGGGTGGCCAGGGCCCAGCACGCATCGACGCTGCCACGCATTCGTCGAACTTCTTGCCGCTGGCTTGCCAGGGGAACCATGGAGTCTGGCGAGGGCATTGAGGGTGGCCAGGGGCCAGATCACCCGCGGGGGCGCGAAGACTACCGCGCTTCTCGCCTCGCGCTCCGGGCCAGGTCGGCTGCCCCTTCTCCCACCGCGCGTCGCGCAGGGAAGGCGAGGAAGTCGCCCAGCGGCGGCGAGAAGCTCCCGGTCGGCCCAGACTGGACGAGGCACTCCAGGGCGCGCCGCCCCTGTCTCGACTGGCCCTTCTCCGATTGCTTCGCCCTCTTCCCATCTAGCCGTAAGGCGGGCCTGTCCCTCTACAGGAGGAACTTCAAACATGGAAAAATTAGTCGGGGGATCATTTTGGCGTATTTCTGGGGTATGTGTCACTCGTCGTCCAGATCCGCCCGTAGGAGGACATGCCGGACCGCAATCTTAGCCGTTTGTGGCCCCATGGCAGGAGCAGGAGCTCCCCCCCCCGCTTGCATGTCATGTCCTCCCCCAGCATGGGGCAGCGCGCCCGCATGTCCCAGCAGGTACGGGCGTGGGCCGCCAGCGTGTCGAGCTCCACGGAGCTCACGCTGCGCGTGTCTGGCATCCGGCCGCCTGCGGCAGGTCCGCCGCCCTCGCGCCACGCGTCGGCATCCCGGGCGGCGGCCGCCGGAGGGCGCACGGGGCGCCGTGACGTGCGGCACCCGGTGGTCTGAGGCCTGAGGGGGCCATCCTTGAGGGGCCTGCTTTTCCTATACCACCACCACCACGGCTTGGAGGGGCGAGGGAGGAGGAGGGAGGAGGAGGAAGGAGGAGGAGGATGGAGGAGGAGGAGGAGGAGGAGGAGGAGGAGGCGGAGGCAGAGGTAGGAGGAGGAGGAGGAGGAGGAGGAGGGGAGGAGGAGGAGGAGGAGGAGGAGAGGAGGAGGAGGAGGAGGAGGAGGAGGAGGAGGGAGCGAGGAGGAGGAGGAGGAGGAGGAGGAGGAGGAGGAGGAGGAGGAGGAGGAGGAGGAGGACGACCCCATCCCCCTCCAACTTATGGTGGTGGTGGTGGTGGTGGTGGGAAACAGGCCCATCAGATGCCGTAACGTGTGACACCCCGTGTGCCGAGGCATGAGAGAGCCATCTTGGGCATCTCGGACGCTCTGGACATCGCCAGGGAAGCGTCGGGGTGCTCAGAATGCTCGGGATAGGTTGGGGGCGCTTCGAGAGTGGCGATGGCCCCTCAGAATATTCGGAGCCTTGCTGGTCAGCACTCGGCATTCTGACAGGCCTCATCGTGGCAGAAGGCACGCTTGCGGATACCAGCGGAGTTCACGAAGGCAGCTCTGCAGCAGGTGATACGCAACAAGGGCTTCGCGGACACGTATGACTATCTGTACCTGCCGCGGTGCTACTCGTCGCGGGCATGCGCCGGGTGTGCATTCATTAACATGGTCACCGAGGAAATAGCTTGGCAGTTTATCGACAGCATGGAGGGCATCGCAATGCCAGATGGTTCTGTTTTGAGCGTGAGGGTGGCAACAACGCAGGGGCTCGCAGAGAACATGGTGCGGTGGTGCCGCCGCCACTCTCACCGCGTCCGCGATGCAGAGGTTCTGCCATTCGTTCGGGCGCTCCACACGCTGGGGATTGTCCATCCGTCTCAGGTGAGGACGGGACGCAACCCCTCATTCCGCAGACCTCCCATCTTGATTTCCCGTTCCCCCTCCTCCCCTGTCCCACCTCCTCGCCCTCCTGCTCCCTTCTCGCTCCCCCTTTCCCTCCCCAGGTGTGGAGGGAGAGAGTAGGAGAAGAAGGAGGAGGAGGAGGTTCAGTAGGAGGAGGAGGACGAGGAGGTGAAGGAGGAGGGGGAGGATGAGGTGATATGAAACAGGAGGAGGATAGGGAGGAGGAGGAGGAGGAGGAGGAGGAGGAATAGGAATAGGAGGAGGAGGAGTCATGAGGAACGACGGGGGAATGGAGGATTGTGTTCTTGATTCTCAAGCCCTTCGAGACCGTTTGTGGGGCATTGGGAAGTAACGATTTCTGGCCAGCGGAGGCGGAGGAAGAAGAAGAGGAAACTAGGAGAAAGCGGGGATGCGGACGCACCAGCAGCGGACGTAGGCAAGGCGACCTCTACGACCACATAGCTGGCGGCGATAGCGTGGGCGTGCGCATGACTTTCCTCACAAGCGCACGTGTACAAACAACAACGCGCCAGCAACAGTCCACACCGACCTCAGGGTTGCCAACGTGTTGGCAGAATGCAAGTGCAGGGCACGAGGGACTTGCGAAGTGGCGACATTGACCAGGCCGCTCTACCAACTAGCCCCAACCACCAACAGCAAATGCACACCGACCACGTGCAAGCCCACACGGGACATCCAAGAAATGAGTATTTATGCCAATTTTGTCGCCAAGAGGACGCTGAAGGTAAGACACCCGCCCACATCCACAGTGGGTGGAGGCATTCTACGCCACATACCAAAGGCATTTGAGATGGACCCGCCAAGCCGACGAGAACACAAACAACGCACAAGCCCCGACTGGCCAACCGAGGCCTGGCCGCGGGAGTTGCGACAGCACAGGCGGCACCCGATCACTTCCAGCCGAACAAGGAGCAGACCAGCAACAAAAACGAACCTCGACCTCAAGACGATCACCTTCAACTTGGCGGGCTTCAAAGAACCCACCGACACAGGTAGGGAGCAGCAACATAGTATCGCAAGGGCTGATGTCACCAACCCACTTGTTGATGGATATGAAGGTCCACCTGATAGACGAGGCTTGTAAGAGGAATGGGAACTATGCGCGGGTTCCACGTCATTTCCGGCAGGCACGACAATTGTAATTTGGGGTGGTCTCTGCTTGTCAACGTCGATCTGCCCGACGCTAAGTACAAATGTGCTGCACCAGAACCCAAGGATGCTCGTCGTGCGAATTTCCGCACCGACTGCTGCGTCGAACGGTGTGGCAGTCGCACGTGCCGCGAAATTCCACTCTGGAGACGAATCGGGCGACGCTTCCAGGGCAGACCTCAGTAGCAGCACGCTGCACCTTGACTGACGCGGGTGCATTAACAGGGGGCATCGTCTCGAACTCCATCGGGGGCTGGGGAGGGAGGTTCGAGGAAAACGACGCCGACAGCCGCTTCCACTAGCGCCTCGGTGCTTTCATATCACGGCCGTCAGCGCAGATTTTGGGCGCAAAGGACCAGTATACACGTGCAGAAATAGGGCAACACGATTTGCCGCATCGGTTACGTCGCCACGCCGGCCTGCATCATGAAGGACGGCGCGACCATAGACAACATCGACATGGTTCGGGCGAGGGTGGGGGGGGCACAAACCACCTGCCCGTCATAATGGAGCAGACCCACGTGGCGATGCTGCGGCAACCCGAAACAACAGGAAAGATCGACGTGCACCCCCGCCTCAACGAGAAGGTCAGGGAGACAGCGGAGAAAGCCTTCAAGCACGAGGCGGCGCGGGTACGGAAACCGTGCATCGCCGACGTCGCATATGCACTGCTGTGTGCACGGCGAGCGTGCCAAAGATTTTGCCGATCATGGGAGGGCGCGCCCATTTCTGGCCAGCGGCCGTGCCGGGGCGACCAAGCTCGCATCGCAGCATGCTGAAATTGCAACAGGCGCCATGCAAGGCCCGACGACGCTGATAAGCTTTATTTTCGCGGGGCTTTGAGCGGTGCGTCGCCATGTGGAGCAGGTCGAGCTGCAACCTCCCGTCAACGCCTTCCTGCAGCAATCCAAGCGAAAGGTTGCGTCGAGGATGCGAGCCGACGAGGGCGAGCTTTCTGCGTCTACGCATGCAACGTCAAGGATGCGACCGGTAGCAAGGACGCAACCGTGAAACGGGACGGGTCGAACGTCTGCTGCGATATTGTTAGCGACCCCGCGAATGTTGACTGAGCACCGCTCCGCCGTCGACGCCGACGGCGAGCCCATCGCCTTCGAACGTGCTCGGGCAGTGGCGGAGCTACGCCACTTTCCCACCGCTGACCGCGCCAACGCATCGCCGCCCGGAGGTCGTCGACAATGTGCGCGCGAGCGCGCGAAAGAGAACGTCGGGCATCGTGTCAACGTTGTCCACGTTGTCACCGTGGGCGAGCTGGGCGCCAGCTGCCAGGGCGCCAGATCCAACGGGCAAGGGTGGCCAGACAACCTCATGGACGGCATGCGCCGAACCGCCAGTCTGGAAATGGCGCGACTGTCCCGCCCGCTGCTTGCTGAGTCGCATATGGCCACTTGTCGAAACCCGCTCCAAGAAGGACGGGTGGCAGGCGTCATTCGCCGAGAATCCGCAACGGACATCTCGGAGACAGGGTGTGACCCGATGGGAGACCGCGGTTGCCTAGTATCACCGCGGGTACCTTCGGGCGAAGCTATCGCAGACCACTGCAGCGCCATTGCTTGTTCAGCGCGGAGCACGGCGCAACGGGGGCACCGACTCCGCGGCGCATGCTACCCTGATCTACGTCAACATCATGAGGCATCGAAGTACCAGCGGGGTGCTATTTCTCATGTTCGGTAGGACCACCCCCGCTCCCACCGAGCTGGGGCCACTTTGCTCGCCCGCCCACGCCGGGAATTGGCGCGCGTCGATAGTGCGCGCGGCGTTGCCGCCCAACGTGGTCGGGCGAACGGTTCGGCAATGCTGGGCGCGGCAGAATTTTTGCTGCCCGCGGGTTCGCGGCTTGGGGGCCCCTGCATCACCGGCGCGGCAGTTGGGGGGCGTCAGGGGCCCGCGAGCGGGCCTTCCGGCGGACCTGCCCTTTTTCGGTGGGGAGTGGCGGCGTTTCGCCCGGGTTTAAGCGCGCTGTTCCCCGCCGAAGGGGGGTCGTTTGCATGGGCGGGTTGCAGAGGCTGCCCCCTTGACAGCCCCAGCGGGAACTGAAGGTCTTCGCCCGCGAGCCGATGGGCCCCTCCCGCGAGTTCGCGCGACTCCCTGACGCGTCGGCCTCAGTCGCCGCCTGCGCGCGCGCGTGCGGTAGGGCGCCGCGCGGCCTGGGCCGCCCCCGCGCGTGCCGGGCCCTGGTGGCATGTGCCTTCTCCCAATGGGCGTAGGGATTATTTGGTTGCATATTTGCACATCTTTCTCTCTGTATATATATATATATATATGTATTTATATATAGAAGCGGTGGTGCTCGAGTTTCCTTAGTGGCAATCCGCCGGCCTGCGCGAGGCATTGCAGCCTCTTCTCGAGGGCGTCATGCGCGGCGCGCCCTGCGTCGTCGACAACGTCGACCATGAGCACTCCATAGCGCCCCTGAGAGACGCCGGCGCAGACCTGTGCGCGACGGCGAGTTGATCCAACCAGATGGCGCAGCCACGAGCAGGCGTCCGACCGGGGGGGTGCCAATGTCGGATTTATTATTCAACGCCGCCCTCGAGCGCGCACCAAGGCCACCGCCGAGGGCATGGCCGAGCAGGAGGTCCTCTGCAAAGTCGACCGCGACAGCGCGCAGCAGCCAACCATTGCGCGGGGCTGACAGGCCAGCCCCGGGCACGACGGCGCTGGTTGCCTAACGGATGCCTCTTCTGTAGACGACCTAAACGCCGCGACCTCCGGCCAGGCTGTGACCGCGGCGACCGCGCTTCTGGAGGTCGTGGAATCCAGAGTGTGATTCGACGCCGACAAGACCAGTATCAGGATGTTGCTGAGCGGCGCAGGCTCACGGACCACCAAAGGGCACGTGGCCGTGGATGGCGTCGTCAGCATGCCCAGCGCTGGTCGACTCGCGGGCGGCCCTGGGCACGCCAATTGCCGCCGCTGCCACGAAGGGGCCGGGTATTAAGAGGAGGGCCGACGAGGCAATGGCGCGCAGGGGGCCACAGCGAAAACAGCGGAAAGACACCTCGACAGACAAAACAGTTTTCTACAATGGTTCTCTTTCCGCACTGCCATGCAACGACCACGTCTGGGGCGACCTCGCCGAGGCTGACTAGTAAGCATGGTCCGCCGAGTACATGAATGGGGTGAAAGCAAGCCGCTGGGCACCTCGCGTGCGTCGACAAGGTAGACAGGGCATCGAATGTGCAGGTGCCAAGCGAAGCCAAATGGCTACCCCGCGACGTTGCCGGGCGTGAACCTCGACGAGGGCCGGGCGAGGGCCGCCGCCTCGAGGCCGGCTGAACAGGTGTGATGGCCCAAGACGAAGCTTGGCCATGCGATTCTCTCGGCCGAGACCAGCGACCAACGCCGACGACTGACTCTCGGGGCGATGCGAGCAGCGCCTGGCCGGCCCGCACAAGTCAAAGCAACGAACAAGGTAGTGGTGGCGCGCTGCCCGCGACGGCAGCCGATCCCACGCAGCCAGAACGCAGCCGACATGCCGCCGATCCCAAGCACGTTGCCTCCCCCGCCAAAGCCCACCCAGAGCGGAGCGACCTTCGCCGAGGAGGGTGCCCACTTCCCTTGCCTCGGAAGGCGCCGCAAGGGCGGGGCGCGCCCTGCGGGATGGGCGCAGGGCAAAACGTGCATCCACTACCAGTACCGCGCCTGCGCGCTGCTGGACAAGCGTCTCCAGGCGACTCCATCATGCGCGGCGCCACGGACAACGGGCGCGACAGCCGCGAGCGCCGTCGCGGCCGAGGAGAGCCGCGCGGCCGCGCGCGTCACGCAACTGGCCAACATCAGAGCAGGCACGCCGCCCGACTACGCGCGCGCGCGCCGAGCTACGTGACGGGCGTGCTACCGACTTACCAAAACGATAGACATGCAGTCCACGACAATATACCACGTTGAGCTACGAGCAATCGATCTCAACGCCCCTAGCCCACTGATGCCACGACCGTCTGAAGGTCCACCGCGTTTCGCCCTCCATTCCCATTTCGGCCGCCGACGGGAGGGGGGCCTCCGGGAATGGATGGGCCGCTTGCAACCACCGCGCGCCACGCGGGCTTGCGCGCTATCCATCGACATTGCCAACCGCGCCGCGGCGGGCGACCAGGCCAGGTGGAGCGCAGACGCCGTTGAGATCAACCAAACGCGCGGCGGGGGTTGCAGCGATAGGGGTGGGGCCACTGTGGGAGACACGGCGTGCAGATATTGCGCGGGACTTCTTTGACGTGCAGTATTGGCCGCGACCTCTTCGCAGCAGCGATCGCGCGCGTGGCCCCAATTTCTTGAGGGTCCGCTGGGGCGACCAGATCGACGTGGGGAGCCAGCTGCTTCGCGCGACAATCTTCATGCTGCATATCGCCTGCGCCACGGTGGCCCCTGCCGTGGCGGGGCGCTCCGAGACCTCTCGCGACTGGGCTGCGGGCTCCCTGTCTATGGTTCCTGCCAGAGATGCAGCACTTACCTTTGCGTCCTACGTTGCGAATCGTCGCATTCGATGAATGCAGTGTGGAGCAGTTCTGTGTCTTCGTCTGCATTCAGCGGTGCTCGCGTACGTCTTCACCAAACAGAACTTGCACTTGCACCCATACGAGGGTCAAGAGTTCACTGTTGGCAAAGCTACTTGGATTTGGCGCGCAGGACTGCCGGCGCGCCAAACTTCCGGCATCACTTAGTGTAGACGCAACCGCGGACATGGGGCCCACCCACCACTTTTTGGATGAAGCGAGGACGGAACGCGGCGAAGAGCAGCGGCCACTGCGTGCGCCGCAGTGCTCAACCGGGTAGTTGCAGAAGCATTTTCCGACGCAGTGCGCGCGATGGGGCCTAAGGGGCACGGCCGACAAGTTGGACATCGAGGGCGCGCGCGCCGCTTTCCAAAGCCCGTTGTTCCCAGATTGCGACTTCAGAGAAGCGCGGGCCGGGCTGCGCGGCGCCCGGCGACTGCTATCTCGGCAAGACACAGTGAGTGCTGAATTGGAACCACAGTGGGTCGTATGGCTCGCTCCATTCAGGCCGTGTCCCCTGACGGGCGATACCTCGTCGGCCACTTGCGCTACGCCTGCCAGGGGTGCTCGCGCGCCTGGCCAGATAGGGCACTGCCAATGCAACGGGCAACGCGGCCAAGTGGAAGCGAGATTGCATGGGGTGGCAGGGGCAACAGTTCTTGACGGTGACCTGGGACAACCATTTCGAAATTGACCTCCTCTGTCGTGCGACTTCCATGTCGGCAAACCTTGGGGGCCGGACCGGACTGACATTCATCTTTCGGGGCATGCCCTTTGGCAGGCGCTATTTCAGGCGCTTTAAGCTAGGTCTACCAGAGATTCTCGTACTCCTGACCTGAGAGCTGGGTGCCCCTCCAGCAGTCCACGGTGCCGGCTGTCAGTGAATGTGTAGAGGACAGCGAATGCATTTTCACGTCTCAGCAACCCTTCCGACCCCCGCAGACTCCCATTGTCCACGTGCCGCAGACATTTTGTTCAAGGACTCGGCAGCGACCCTGCAGCCATCTGGCGCTAGCGCCACCCGCTTCGACCGTGCCATGGGGCCGCCTGTTGATTTACAGTGGGATACAATGCTTGCAGACTGCGCGGGCCAATGTGTCACTGCGATCCATTGCTGAAGCCTTTCCCCGACATCAAAAGGTCTCCCCTCGCGCAAGGGTCGATCTCGCCGATGGCACCAAGGACTGCGCCGCCCAGAGTGCAAAGCGAGTGTTCCAATTGGGATCAACACGGACGACAATGTCGGCCCCCGAGTTCCAGCAGCATGACCAACCAAGGGTCCTGCGCGGACAACGCGCCCGAGAAAAGGTCCTGAGGTATCCGAGTGCATTTTTTCCCACAGGCTTGCGACTCGATTTCGTTTTGCCCAACCCGCTGCGCTTGGTCCCAGCGCGACGTCGAGTTGGCCGCCCATAGCAGGGATTGCACCCACGCAGCACTGGAACACGGATCGATTCTCGTGCCCACCAGCGCGCCAAGAGGGTGGGTGAAGACGCTCAACCACCACTTGGCGCTCGCGCGCTTTGACGAGACTAACGACAGATGGAAGAGGGTGTCAGCCGAGAAAGCCACCGACGCGACCCGCTTTCTCTTCAACAGGAACAGCGCGATGCCCAATATCGAGGACAGAACGGGCTACTGCTCAGCATGGCCGCGATATTGACCGCGCTACCTCGCAGCTGCGCGGGCCAAAGCGCATGGGGACGAAGCAGTGCGCGCCGCGGAGAAGAGGGCGTCAATCGCCGCCCTGCCGTGGCCGCGGGCCAAGGAGCTGGCCGAGGGCGACCGTCCCAGAACAGACGGGGCCCACCGATTCCGATCTGAATAACCCCGAGCAGCTCCATA
>CAUYUJ010012444.1:0-12500 GCA_963575745.1 Prorocentrum cordatum | reverse complement strand
GGGGAGGAGGGGGAGGAGGAGGAGGAGGAGGACGGAGGGGAAGGAGGAGGAGGGGAGGAGGACGGAGGGGAAGGAGGAGGAACTGGAGGAGGAGGAGGAGGAGGCGGAGGAGGAGGAAGGTGAGGATGATGATGAGGAGGAGGATGCGGATGGGGAGGATGAGGAGGAGGAGGAGGAGGAGGAGGAGGAGGAGGAGGTGGAGGAGGATGAGGAGGAGGAGGAGGTGGCGGCGCAGGCGTAGGAAGACGAGGAGCAGGAAGAGGAGGAGGAAGAGCAGGCGGATTAGGTCCAACTGTAGTGCAGCTGCAGCACCTCTTCGCCGAGGGAGGGGCACAGCCTCTCCCCAGCTTCTGCGGGCGCCGCATGGCCCCCGATTGGCGTGGGGGCGCTGCTCGTGCTGTAGCCTTCCTGCGCCAGCAGAGTGGACGTCTGGCCCTATGCTCGTTTGCTGCCCTATGCACGGCGGAGGGAGGAGGAGAATAACGACGGAGGACGAAGAGGAGGTGGAGGGAGGAGGAGAAAAAAGACGGAGGAGGAAGAGGAGGTGGAGGGAGGAGGAGGAGGAGGCGGAGGAGGCGGAGGAGGAGGAGGAGGGCGGACTGACGAGGAGGAGGGGGAGGAGGGAGAAGGAGGAGGAGAGGAGGAGGAGGAGTAGGAGGGGGGAGGAGGGAGGAGGAGGAGGAGGAGGAGGAGAGGAGGAGGAGGAGGAGGAGGATGAAGGAGGAGGAGGAGGAGGAGGAGGAGGAGGAGGAGGGGAGGAGTAGGAGGAGGAGTAGGAGCGAGGAGGAGGTAGGAGGAGAGGAGGGAGGAGGAGGAGGCAGGAGGAGGAGGGGGGGAGGAGGGGAGGAGGAGGAGGAGGAGGGAAAACGACTGAGGAGGAAGAGGAGGTGGGAGGAGGAGGAGGGGGAGGAGGAGGAGGAGGAGGAGGAGGAGGAGGAGGGGAGGAGGAGGAGGAGGAGGGGAGGAGGAGAGGAGGGGACGAGCACGAGGAGGAGAGAGGAAGGAGGAGGAGGAGGAGGAGAAAAACGGGATGAGGAGAAAGATGTGGAGGAATGAGGGAGGAGGAGGAGGAGGAGGAGGAGGGAGAGGAGAAGAAGGAGGAGGGAGGGAAGGAAGAGAGGGGAGGAGGAGGAGGAGGAGGATGGAGGGGGAGGACAAGGAAGGGGGATGGAGGAGGAGGGAGGTGAGGGGGGGAAGGAGGGAGGAGGGAGGGAGGGGGGAAGGAGGAGGAGGAGGAGGAGGAGGATGAAGAGGAGGAGAGGGAGGAGGGAGGAGGAGGAGGAGGAGGGAGGGAGGAGGATGAGGAGGAGGGAGGGAAGGAGGGCAGGGTTCCCGCACCCTTGACATCGAAAGCCGTGTGCTTTCACGGGGGTTGTGTTGGGTGCTCGGGAGAGAGAGAGAGAGAGAGAGGGAGGGATGGGGAGAGGGGGGGAGAGGTAGAGAGAGAGAGAGAGAGAAAGAGATAGAGAGGGAGAGAGCGGCAGTCAGGGACAGAGACAGAAAGAGAGAGAGAGAGAGGTATATCGAGAGAGGCAGAGAAAGAGAGAGAGAGAGAAGCATATTCCAGATCCAGCTGAGTTGCATGTGATTCCTGGTCTAATTCAGTTAACATGGTGTGGGAATCGGGCACATCCTAGGTCCAGCTGAGTCCAAGTGGGGGTCATATTGAATCGAAGTAGTATATACATGGAATGTAGCAGGGCACAGATCCAGCTGATCCCACAGTATTCGATTAACATCTCGTTCGAACCGAATTGGAATTGAGCAGGTCCCAGGTCTAGCGGATTACACTGTGATCCCTATTGAGATCGAATGGGAATCTACATGCAATGGAGCAGGTCCAGGATTACAGCTCTTTCCCATGTGATCCCTATTGGGATCGAATTGAAACCTGATTCGGATTCGGCGGATCCCAGATCCAGCTGGTTCCAAGTGGCTTCCAATATCAAAATCGCATTAGACTATAATTGGAATTGGGCAGATCCCAGATCCAGCTGATTTCAAGTCGAGTCCGATTGTAATCGACTCAGAAATGGAGCAGGTCGCAGATTACAGCTCTTTCCAAAATGATTCCTAGTGGGATCGGGTTGAAATCTATTTCGGCTTGGGCAGATCCAAGATCCAGCTGGTTCCAAGTGCATTCATGTTGAAAACAAATTAGAGTCCAATTGGGATTGAGCAGATCCCAGATCCAGCTGATTACAATTAGATTCCTATCGGGATTTATTTCGAATCTAATTGGGGTGGAGCGGATCCCAGATCCAGCTGATTCCAATGTGATTCCAATTGGAACCTAATTGGAATAGAATTGAAATTGTGCAGATCCCAGACCAGCACGATAATCAACGGATAACTGATGAATATGAAAGAGGAGTGAGCAGGTACGGATGAAAAGAAGGCGGATCATCAGTAAGAGTACGACTAAAGATCTCAAAAACCGATGCAACATGGACTGGTGCTGGGTACGTATGTATGTGCATTGAAGCATAAAGCACATGCATACCAACACACATATTTCGATACATACATATGTACATGAAGCAAACACATCGACCTCCTCTGAAGACCCCACCCCTCGGAAGACCAACACGGTACCAAGTAATCAGCAAACAACGCGACAGGCCCAAGAAGGTCTTCAGGACAGCAGTAGATCGATTTCAGCGCAAAGATTGTGCAAGCCGTGGTCAATGTGATACTCTTGGGCCGTGCCAGGGGCAGAGAGAAATCAAGGGGCAGGACGAGCCGGCCCGAACATCCATTTGCGCTTGTGGCTTCTTGCGCTTGTGCCCCCCTTGCATAGGAATACGCCTATACAGGTGTGAGTTCAACCAGTGGACTACATGTGCAAGCATCACTCCTCGGAGCCCTTTTGTGCTACGATTCTTGGCTGACTGTAGAGGCCCGATTAGAGGCCCTTCTTGGAGCCTACGAACGGTCCAAGTTGGCACATCAGGAGCACAAGACCAACCAAGACGAGTCCGCAGTTGAAAACGCGGCCAAACCAAACATGCGCGTTTCGCTGGAGCTATCTTTTTAGGTTCGGAATGGCTCAAACAGAAGTTCAGCTGAGGCCAAGAAAGCTACGGTTCATCATCACCAAACAGATGACGCGGGAAATACCACACGACATCACACCGAAAGGGAGAGCATGGAAGCAATGATGGAAGCCGTGAATCATTCAACACATGGTTTGACCACGCACAGATCGGTTTCTTTGGGGCTCTCAGTGGGGGGGGGGCCGTTCTGGCCAAAGTGAAGGCGAGCGAATTCGTAGGTGAAGACGAGATCCATCCCACGTGCAGCAGAGAGAATGACGTGATTGTGTGTGTGTGTGTGTGTGTGTGTGTGTGTGCGTGCGCATGGTGTGCGACGGGGTTAGTGAGTACTACTCGCTCCCAGCCGGACTGACCACCGCCGTGACCAGGTCGGTTCAGCCCTTCCAGCCCGGCGCCGGCACGCACACCTCCCACGACCCCTCTCCGTGCGGGCCCGCGGTGCAGCTCCCGGCGGGATGTACCGGCGCCTGGAGGCGCCCGCAGACGCCGGCGGCCCCTGGCGGAGGCGGGCGCTCCCCAGACCCCCGACGTAATGATTTTTTCATTACGTCGACCCCCAGAGGTCCCGACCCGTTCCCCATGACCGGCTTGGCATCCTGAGTCGTTTTCTGACGCTCCCGAGGCCCGGCGAGGGCCCCCGGAGGCCGAAAAGCAGGAAAAACCTCCCGTCGTGATGTTTTCATTCCTCGAGGGGGTCTGGGGACGCCGGCGGCCCCTGGCGGAGGCGGGCGCTCCTGAGCGCGGCGGCCGTGGGCTGCCTCGCGCTGCTCCGCCGCGCGGCCCCCGGGCCCGCGGCAGCTGGCCGGGGCACGGCCGCCCCGGGCTCCCTCGCAGGCGAGGCGCCGCCGCCCAGCGTCCACCTGGGCCCGGGCCGCTCCGTGGCGGGCGCGGCGCATCCGGGGGCGGCCAACCCTGACTCCAGATCCGCCCTACTTTGGCTTCTTTTCCAACTTAAAATTGCGTCGGAAATCCACCTATCAGAGGCCGAAAAAGTAGGGCGGAAATTGCTGCACCCAACATAAAGTAGGGCGGAAATCCACAGAAGTAGGGCGGAAACCGCAACAGAAAGTAGGGCGGAAATTGGCATCAGCGGGGCTTGAAAAGTAAGGCGGAAATTCTAAGCCCTACTTACGAATTTCCCCAAAGTAGGGCGTATCCGGAGTCAGGGAAGAGGGGGCTGGTGGCCAGGACCCAGACCCCCTCGAGTGATGAAAAGATCACGACGGGAGGTTTTCCTTCATTTTCGGCCTCCGGGGGCCCTCGCCGGGCCTCGGGAGCGTCAGAAAACGACTCGGGATGCAGAGCCGGTCCTGGGGAAAGGGTCGGGACCTCTGGGGGTCGACGTAATGAAAAAAACATTACGTCGGGGGTCTGGGTGGCCAGGAGGGGGCAGCGCCCCAGACCTCGGGCGGCTCGAGAGGGGGTCGAGGCGGAGGTCTCTTTCAGAGTCTTCGGCCTCTCGGGGCCCTCGCCGGGCCTCGGGAGCGTCAAGACACGACTCGGGATGACAAGCCGGTCCCAGGGAAGTGGTCGGGAGGTCGGGGGCCCGCGTCTCGAAAAAATCGAGACGTTGGATGTCTGGGGGGGGGATGTATCATGGCGGGGGCCATGCTGTCCCCCCAGGCGTCTCGGCGCCTCCGCTTCTTTCCACGCGTTCCCTGCTCCCCCCCCCCCTTGGGCCGCGCACACGCCGCGGGCCATGATTTGCACGCACCCCTCTTGGACGCCCCCCTCTTGGCCGCCCCCGACGCCTCCTGGGCGCGGCTCCGTTTTCCGTAACATCCCATACGGGAAGGCTGGTAGATGGGAGGACCCGCGGCCAGCGTTTTGGCAGGGAGCCTTGGATGCCAGCAGAAGCAGGGTTTCCTGTATGCAGGATGCTGGCGACTCCAACACCAAGGCCGTCGAGGACTGCCTCAACCTAGACATCTTCACGCCAGCAGCCGCAGGCCAGCGGCCAGTTCTGCTATGGTTTTATGGCGGTGCCTTCGTGGCAGGAGCTGCCGCAGGCCTCTCAGCGGAGGCCGCCTGGCCCCTGGTGGCCGAGCAGGACTGTGTGCTGGTCGTGCCGGATACGCGCGTGGGAGCCTTCGGCTACCTAGGGAGCGAGCGCGCGCGCAGGAACTCCACGGGGAACTGGGGCACCCTGGATCAGCTGCTGGCACTGGCATGGGTGAGTGACAACATAGCTTACTTTGGTGGAGACCCAGGCCGCATTACGATCGGAGGCTGGTCGTCGGGCGCGGCTGCCGCGAGCGTCCTTCTGAGTTCCCTGGGCGAGTCGCAGCCACTGCAGGGCGCTATCATGAGCAGTGGTGGCTTTACTGATTGGGCAGCTTTCGGCATGAAGACGGCAGAAGAGAACTATGACGCTTTGCTGAAGGCTGTGGGGTGCCAAGCGAGCCCTGAGTGTCAGAGAGAGGGCCCCGCGTGCTCCTGCCTCCTCACCGTCCCTGCGGAGTCTTTGGTCGCTGCAGGAGATGGTATCAGCTGGGCGCCCATCATTGATGGTATTCTGGTGAAGCTGAGTCCTATGGACGCGCTCAGGGCCGGCAAAGTGAAAAGCGTGCCTATCATCCTGGGCTCCTGCCTGGAGGAAGGTATGGCGGCTCTCCCCAGCGACGCTACGCCCGCAGACTTCAAGAGCTGGGTAAAGGGTATTGTGCCAGAGCCGAGGAAGTTAAATCAGCATGAACATAAACTTTCGGAGGTCTGCGCGGATGTCTAGGGGCGGCGCTTGACCCCCATCCCTGGCGCGCCCGGCGCCGTTCCAAGAAGTCTGCGCTGAGCTCCGAGAGCTGCTGCTCATGCAGCTTTTTCTTCTTCTGCAGAAGCCCACCTCCGAGAGGCCTTCGACCTGTACATGGGTGCTGCCGCGGTCCCCGCCCTCGATGGCGTGCACCGCGGCCACTCGCCCGCGTACTGGGCCATGCGGCGGGCTGCGGGAGACCGCGGCATGACCTGCGTGGCGCGGAGGGTGGCGGCGGCATGGCCGCGACAAGCCTTCCAATACGTCTGGGAGATCGAGGCAGGAAAAACGGCACCGACATGATGGGCCCGCTTTCCACCACCACCCAAAGAAGTTGGAGGCAGGAAGGGGGAGGAGGATGGGGGAGGAGGACACGGAGGAGGAGGAGGAGGGTGGGAGGGAGGGAGGAGGAGGAGTGGAGGAGGAGGAGGCAAGGAGGAGGGGGGGGGGTAGGGGGAGGAGGAGGAGGAGGAGGAGGAGGAGAGGAGGAGGAAGGAGGCGGAGGGGAGGAGAGGGCCCATCCCCCTTTCAACTTTGGTGGGTTGGTGGGTGGTGAAAGCAGGACCCCTCCGATGTTGAAGATGCTCGGATGCTCCGCGCGGGAGTCCCTGCTACCGGCCGCTGGGCCACGCGCGCGCTCCGGCGGCGCCGGGGAGGGGGGATCCAGCGCCGATACGGGAACTCCTCCTCCACCTCCTCCTCCTTCCCTTCCTGACTTCCTCCACCTCCTCCTCCCCCACCCTCCTCCTCCTTCCTCATCCTCACACCCCCTCCTCCTCCTCCTCCTCCCCCTCACTTTTCCACCTCCTCCTCCTCCTCCTCCTCCTTCTCCTCCTCCTCCTCCGCGCGAAGAGCTCTGAAAGTTTATGCTCATACGCCGATCCCCCAGAGATCCGGCGTAGTGAGAACATCAAGGCGGGAGTTTGCCCTATCGCTCGGCCTCGAGGGGCCCCTCGCCGGGCCCCTCGAGGCCGGCGGGAAACGACGCGGGATGAGAGACCGGTCCCGGGGAATGGGTCGAGATTTCCGGGGGCCCCGCGTTGAAAAAGCCTCGACATCGGATCCCCAGACCCCCTCGAGTTATGAAAAAATCACGACGGAAGGTTTTCCTCCATTTTCAGCCTCCGGGGGCCCTCGCCGGGCCTCGGGAGCGTCAAAAAACGACTCAGGATGCAGAGCCGGTCGTGGGGAAAGGGTCGGGACCGTTGGGGGTCGACGTAATGAAAAAATCATGACGTCGGGGATGTCTGGGGTCTCTGGGCCCCAGGAGAGCAGGTTCCCTGGCGAGGACACCTCCGGCTTCGGCCCCGGCTTCGCGCACGAGGCCGACCAGCGCTTCCTCTTCCAGGCGGGGGTGCCGGCGGCCTGGTTGCCGGCGGCCCGGGCGCTGCGGCAGAAGGTCGGGGCCTTTCTGCACGGGAGCTACGGTGAGTTGGCCTCGTGGCCAGTGGGCGAAGGCCAGGGGCTGATCTTCCAGGACTCAGAGCGTGAATAACCTACCCCGCTTTCGCTTCCAGGCAAAACCAAGTCATACCACGCGCCTCCTCGTCAAGCGGCCTGACCAGTACAGGCCGTAGTTTGGCATCGTTTGGTATCTCTTGGAAGCGAGGGTGGTCAAAAGCGAGGTAGGTTTGTTTTCCCCCTAAGGACCACGGGCCCGTAGCGTCCAGCATCCGGTCGGAGCAGTGCGACTTCTGGGATGGCCTCGGCGGCCCCTGATTAGGGGTGCCTCCCGCCGGCGCAGTGGTGGCTGGAGGCGTCGGAGTGCCGATGGGCCGGCTCCTCGGGCTGTCGTGCCGTGCCGTGCGACGGGTGGGCAGGTCGAACGCGCACTTCAAGGGGGGGGGGCTACCTCCCAGACCCCCGACGTAATGATTTTTTCATTACGTCGACCCCCAGAGGTCCCGACCCGTTCCCCATGACCGGCTTGTGATCCTGAGTCGTTTTTTGACGCTCCCGAGGCCCGGTGAGGGCCCCCGGAGGCCGAAAGTTAGGAAAAACCTCCCGTCGTGATTTTTTCATTACTCGAGGGGGTCTGGGCTCCCAGGCCCGTGGGACCCCTCGGCCGCACGTGTTAGGTTTTTTTTCTTCTTGCGATTTTGGTGAGGCCCGCCTCGGGGCGCGAGGCGCGCAGCTCTGTGGAGCACGGCTGCGCAGATGCCGACGCCCGTTCATTGCGGGTGCTGCTCGGAGCTTGCTGGGGCTCTGGGGTGGCCCAGCATTGGTTCCGGCCAGCAAGGTGGGGGGCATAGGTCCGAGATTCTGGGTTCGAGAAGGTCTCTAGCCTCTTCCGGTCTTCCAGGGCCGTTTTCGGGAACCCGGCGCCGTCAAAAACGGATCAGGGGGGAGCAGCTGCAGGGGACCGATGTTGAGCGGATTTGCGCCTCGTCCCGCCCTCTTGATCGATTTTCTTGGGCCCGATCCAGTTAATCACCACCCACCAAACCACTCCAACTCAACCCGAAGGCTTCAATTTGCCCTCCATTTCCAGTGGGGGGGGGGGTCGGAGAACACTGAAAAAGCACATGGAACCCGTACCCCCCCCAACCCGAAATTCGAATCCAATTCGGGTCTTCGGGTTGGGTTGGGGTGGTCTGGTAGGTAGTTAGTTCAGACGCCCTGGCCGCCTCCCAGGTGCTGTGGTCTGTTCTCTTCGAGCAGGTTGCGTTTTTTCGCAGCGTTCGCGGCGTCGTCGGCAGACGTGTCGCCGCTGTCAGCACATTGTGGCAGTTTCGGATGATGATGAGGAGGAGGAGGTGGAGGAGGGGGAGGAGGAGGAGGAGGAGGAGGAGGAGCAGGAGGAGGAGCTTCAGTGTAAACCTAAGTTTCCAGCGATGTTGGAGTAAACCTAACCCTCCCTCCTAGCTACCTCTTCGTAGGCCCCTACAACGGTTCATTTCCATTGAGGGAACTGCCTCGTTGGAAGGCAACCGTTTGAAGACCCTGAAGCATGCCAAAACATTGTTCCCGGGATTCCAACGCCACATATCAAACTTATTGCTACGTCTTGACGATCCTGATTCGTGCCGGAAAGCCATTCCTGGGACTTCAACACCGCGAAGCAACGTAATTGTTGCACCCGCATTATTTTGAATTCTTCCAAAACAGAATTTCTGGTACGTTGATCATGGGAATCGTGAAACTCTTGCAAATGTTGTCAACGAATGCGCGCTGCGCTAAGGCGAGAGCCAAATGTTGAAAAGGAACCGCCCTCAATCCGTGACACTCGCAAGTGTATAAAACGAATGTGCGCGGCGCTAAGTCGAGAGCGACATTTTGAAAACTATTCGCCCTCAATCCGTAAGTTCTCGCAAGTATTCACAACCAATGTGCGCGGCGCGAAGGCGAGAGCCGCATTTTGAAAACGACCCGCCCTCCATCTGCAAAGCTGTTGCCATTTTTTCAAGCCTCATAGTCATAAATGGTAAGGAGGTCTGAGGCACAACGCCCGGCCCGCCCCCAAAACTGGCCTCGGGGTGCGACAGTGAGAAGTTAGTTGTAAGGAAAAGGAATGGAGGAGGAGGGGAGGGGAGGAGGAGGAGGAGGAGGAGGATCGGAGGCGGAGGAAGGAGGAGGGAGGAAGGAGAGGGTGAGGGAGGCGGAGGAGGAGGAGAGGAGGCGGAGGAGGAGGAGGAGGAGGAGGAGGAGGCGCAGGAGGAGGAGGAGGAGGCGGAGGAGGAGGAGGAAGAGGAGGAGGGGGAGGAGGATGGGAGGAAGAGGAAGAGGAGGAGGAGGAGGAGGAGGAGGAGGGGGAGGGGGGCCTCATCTGGCAGCAGGCATTAGAACTACTGAAGAAGGAGGCCCGCCCGCCAGGGATCCGCCCCGCTGTGAGTTTTCTTCTCCCGCTTGACCCGCGCCAGCTCGGAGCTTGACCGCCGTGGCCCCCGTCGATCCAACGCGAGTTCTCGACGCGCGCGGGCACCATGAAACGGACATGCCGTCTGTCATTTTCACAAGCGCGTCTTTTTTTTCGTGCCGTTTGCCTAGCGGCAGTTTGGGTGGCGGGCTTTCCATGCGCTGCAGTGACGTCCGCTGCGCTGCCACGCCACACGACAGCGTCTTGGCCTGGTGTCTCGAGCAAAAAAAAATCCAGCGCCCCCGAAAAGGCCTCCAGGAGGGTCCCCAGAGGGTCCATCCGGGCCACGAGAGCCGACAGGAAGCTGCCCGACGTCGCGGTGCCGTGGAAGAGGTTCTTCTGTCGCTCGGGCTCGCCCTGGAGCGGTCCTGGGGCCTCCCAGGGAACGATAGGCCCAGACCCCCGACGTAATGATTTTTTCATTACGTGGACCCCCAGAGGTCCCGACCCTTTCCCCATGACCGGCTTTGCATCCTGAGTCGTTTTTTGAGGCTCCCGAGGCCCGGTGAGGGCCCCCGGAGGCCGAAAAGTAGGAAAAACCTCCCGTCATGATTTTTTCATTACTCGAGGAGGTCTGGGGGGGGGGGATAGGCATAGGGGGGGGGGGGATGCATTGACCCCCAATCGCCCACTGATCGGCAACGGGGGCCCGATATCCCCAACGCGCCCAGGAAGGTGCGGATTCGCTCTCGGGGGCGTGTCGCCGATCCATCGGCGACGTATGGCCGATTCCAGGTCGATGGTTCCCCCCCCCTCTTGCCAGTCCCCCCCTCTATCGTTGCCCCCTTGGAGGCCGTCCTGGGCTGCCCCCGATGGCCACTCCGACGCGGGACGCCGCGCGGCCCCCGAGGTCCAGTCAGGGGAGCGGGTGGGGGGGAAGGGACAGGGCGAGCCCCTCCCCCGAAGGGAACGAGGAGCTGGGAGGAGGAGGCGTGAGGAGGAGGAGGAGAGGAGGATGAGTGAGGAGGGTTGGAGGAAACTCCTCGAAAAACACAGCGGGCGCCGCTGGCGCTGCAGCGGCCGTGAGCCGGGCGCCGTCGGCGCCTGGCTGCCGGCCCGCTGGGGCTGCCCCCCCCTCGCTGCGGCGCGCCATGGTGCGGCCGCGCGCGTCTTCCTGGCCCAACCCGAAGGCCCCGATCTGCCCTCCATGTCCAGTGTGGGGGGGGCGGTCGGGGAACATTGAGAAACACACACAGACACACACACACAATCACACACATGCGCACACACACATACACACACACGCACACAAACACAAACACAAACACAAGCACGAACACAAGCACAACCACAAACTCAAACACGCACACTAACACACACACATACACACACACGACACACACAGACACACATACACACACGCGCGCACACAAACAAACAAACAAACAAACAAGCAAACAAACAAGCAAGCAAACAAATACACAAACAAACAAACAAACAAACAAGCACACACGCACACAAACAAGCAAACAAACAAACAAACAAACACACACACAAACAAACAAACACACAAACACACAACCACACAAACAAACAAACAAACAAACAAACAACCAAACAAACAAACAAACAAACAAAACAACAAACAAACAAACAAACAAACAAACAAACAAACAAACAAACAACCACACACACACATAAACAAACAATCAGACATACATACAAGCACATAAGCAAATAACCACACAACACACACACTTTTTCCGTCGGCGGCTAGGCAGAGTGACTGCGCTGGCGACACGAAGCCCGTACCCCCCAAACAAAAACTCGGAGTTCGGGTCTTTGGGTTGGGTTAGGGTGGTCCGGCAGGTAGTCAGTCCTGGGCCCAGGCCGCAGTGGCCACCTGAGGCCGACCCCCCGCCTAGCCCGGAGACGACACCGCGAGGGACGGCAAAAAGCAAGAGCGAGGGCGGAAGGAGAGGGAAGCCCGGGCAGATCTGGGGGCCAGGTCCAAACGTTTTTTGTTACCAGGAGGAGGAGGAGGAGGAGGAGGAGGAGGAGGAGGAGGAGGAGGAGGAGGAGGAGGAGGAGGAGGAGGACAGAGAGGGGAGAAAGAAGAGCGAGGAGGGAGAAGGAGGAGAGAAGAGGAGGGCGAGAGAGGCTTAGAGGAAGAGGAGGAGGAGGAGGAGGAGGAGGAGGAAGAGGAGGAGGAGGCGGAGGAGCGGAGGATGGAGGAGGAGAGGAGGAGGGGGAGGAGGGAGGAGGAGGAGGAGGAGGAGAGAGGGAGGATAGGAGGAGGAGAGAGTGAGGAGGAAGAGGAGGACGGAGGAGGAGGAGAGGAGGAGGAGGAGGAGGAGGAGGAGAGGGAGGAGGAGGAGGAGGAGGAGGAGGAGGAGGAGGGAGAGGAGGAGGAGGAGGAGGGAGGCAGGGAGGGATGGAGGCGAACGCCACCCCGCGCACCCAGCTGCGCTTTTTCCCTCTGAGCCCGCGCGGGCGGTTGGCGCCAGACGGGCGGCTGGCCGGCGCCGCGGCGATGCCGCTCTCCGGCACGATCAAGAATTTCTTCGACGATAAGGCGGGGGGCACCAGACACTCGCCGATCCTCCCTGCCCCCGCTCCTCTTCCATCCTCCTCCCGCTCCTCCCGCTCCTCCTCCTCCTCCTCCTCCTGCTGCTTGTCCTCCTCCTGCTTCTTCTCCTGCCGCTCCTCCTTCTCCTGCTCCTGCTCCTGCTCCTGATCCTCCTCCTGCTCCTCCTCCTCCTCCTCCTGCTCCTCCATCTCATCTCCTCCTTCTCCTCCTCCTCCTGCTCCTCCTCATCATCCTCCTCCTCATCCTCATCATCATCATCATCATCATCATCATCATCATCATCATCATCATCATCATCATCATCATCAT
>CAUYUJ010012443.1:7500-16542 GCA_963575745.1 Prorocentrum cordatum | reverse complement strand
TGACTGTTGGTGAAAAACGAGCCCGGCACAGGCCCGGCCGGCAACTCCCAACGCCTGCCCGGACCCCCCTGTGGAGTGATCTGTGAGCTCTTTTGAGTCAACTAGAAACCTATCAGTCTTCGCTGTTAGGTAATGAAAATCCAGTTGTCGAATTCTGCTGTTCTCGCAGTCGTAGTCGCATTCGCGATGACAGTCGCAGCGGCAACGGCAGTCGCAGTCACAGCCTCAGCCTCAGCCTGCCTCCTCCTCCTCCTCCTCCTCTTTCTCCTGCTCCTGCTCCTCCTCCTCCTCCTCCTCCTCCTCCTCCTCCTCCTCCTCCTCCTCCTCCTCCTCCTCTTCCTCCTGCTCGTCCTCGTTCTCGTCCTCCTCGTCTTGCTCGTCCTCCTCCTCCTGGTGCTCTCTCCTCCTCCTCCTCCTCCTCCTCCTCCTCCTCCTCCTCCTCCTCCTCCTCCTCCTCCTCCTGGTGGTCCTCGTTCTCCTCCTCCTGGTGCTCTCCCCCCCCTCCTCCTCCTCGTCCTCCTCCTCCTCCTCCTCCTCGTCCTCCTCCTCCTCTTCCTCCTCCTCCTCCTCCTCCTCCTCCTGGTAGTCCTCCCCCTCCCCTCCTCCTCCTCCTCCTCCTCCTCCTCTTCCTGGTCGTCCTCGTTCTCGTCCTCCTCGTCTTGCTCGTCCTCCTCCTCCTGGTGTTCTCTCCTCCTCCTCCTCCTCCTCCTCCTCCTCCTCCTCCTCCTCCTCCTGGTGGTCCTCGTTCTCCTCCTCCTGGTACTCTCCCCCCCCCTCCTCCTCCTCCTCCTCGTCCTCGTCCTCCTCCTCCTCCTCCTCCTCTTCCTCCTCCTCCTCCTCCTCCTCCTCCTCCTCCTGGTACTCCTCCCCCTCCCCTCCTCCTCCTCCTCCTCCTCCTCTTCCTGGTCGTCCTCCTCCTCCTGGTCGTCCTCCTCCTCCTGCTCGTCCTCCTCCTCCTCCTGCTCGTCCTTCTTCTCCTGCTCCTCCTGCTCCTCGTCCTGCTCCTGCTCGTCCTCGTCCTCCTGGTCTTGCTCGTCCTCCTCCTCGTCGTGCTCTTGCCCCTGCTGAAAATGTGGCCCAGGAATGGGAGTTCTGGGAAGTCGAAGAGCACGAAGTTGCCTACAGTTGGCTACGGGCATTCAAAATGTGGCCCGGGAATGGAGTTCTGGGAACTCGAAAAGCACGAAGTGGCCTACAGTTGGCTCCGGGCATTCAAAATGTGGCCCGGGAATGGAGTTCTGGGACTCGAAGAGCACGAAGTGGCCTACAGTTGGCTCCGGGCATTCAAAATGTGGCCCGGGAATGGAGTTCTGGGAACTCGAAGAGCACGAAGTGGCCTACAGTTGGCTCCGGGCATTCAAAATGTGGCCCGGGAATGGAGTTCTGGGAACTCGAAGAGCACGAAGTGTGTGACTGTTGCATCCGGTTATTCTAAATGTGGCCCGGGAATGGCGTTCTGGGATCTCGAAGAGCACGAAGTGTGTGACTGTTGCATCCGGTATTCAGAATGTGGCCTGGGAATGGAGTTCTGGGAAGTCGAAGAGCACGAAGTGTGTGACTGTTGGTGAAAAACGAGCCCGGCACCCTGCCGCCCGGCAACTCCCCAACACCTGCCCGGACCCCCCTGTGGAGTGATCTGTGAGCTCTTTTGAGTCAACTAGAAACCTATCAGTCTTCGCTGTTAGGTAAATAATCCAGAAATAATCCAAAAATAGTCTGGTGACTATTTTTGGGATATGTTTTGACCTTTTGGGGTATTTCAGGAATATTTGTTATTTTTCGTCGAAAACCCCCCTGTAGGGGGACACGCCCGACAGAAGGCCAGGGCGGACGGCGTCGGAGGATCGCACCGCACCGCCCACGCACCGGCGGTGCACCGGCGACGCCGTACCGGAGAGGATCGGCCTCCCAGGTCGCGCCGCGCCGCCGAGGCGTCGGCGGTGCGGTGCCGCGCGGCCCTCTGGCCCCATCGTCAGCAGCGCAAGCGGGCCGCAGGGGTGCGCGGCGAGGGTGCGAGGCCTCTCGGCGCCCAGGCCGACGCCGAAGCTGGAAAGCCCATGGCCCATGGCTCCCATGTGGGAGGCCTGGAGAAGGGCAGTGCCTCAAGCGCCGTCGAGCACGCCTGCGCCGCCACGCGGCGCCGCGGGGCCGTCGTCCATGATGCCCGCTGCCTGGGAGCGGGGGAAGGGAGAAATGCGTGTGTGTGTGTGTGTGTGTGTCAGGGCTGAACCTAAGCGGTGTTATTCGTTTTCGTTTTGTTTTCGTTTTCCCTCGCTTTTGTCTCGAATCCGCCATTGCCGCAAAACGAAGTCGCAACGAAAGCGGCCCATGAAATCGCCAAAACACCGTTTGGGTCCAGCCCTGGTGTGTGTGTGTGTGCTCTGAGGGGCCCGGCTTCCTCTCCCCCCCGCCCGCGCCGAGCCTCCTCTCTCCTCCCGCGCGCCCTGCGGCTTCACTCGCGTCTTGTGTGAGCCACTGGTGCCACACATCGCCGGAGCGGCCCCTCTGCCCAGCCGCCGACGCAAAAGGTGCGTTCGCGTTTCGCTTTTTGTTTGATTACTGCGCTGTTGCTTTTCTTGCTCTTCTTGCGCCCCACCGCTCGCGCAGAGCGCACCTGCTCACCACCGCCGCGCCCAGGCCCTGGTACGGGGAGGACGCCCTCCTGGCCGATGCCAGGAGGGCCTTCGCGACATCCTGTGCCCCCAGGGTGGCCCTGGCCGGGCGAGGTAGTGCGCACAGACGTCCTCGGCGGGGCCGCCGGGCCTTCGCAGGCCCATCCGGGCGACGAACGGAAAAAGAACAAGCAACAAGCAAAACAAACAAAGCACAAACAAAAAACAAAACAAACAACAAAAAAGCCGGAGGACACGGCGACACTGCGCTGTGGCCCGCGCGGGCCGCCCGCGCGGCACACTGGCCGCGCGGAAGAGAAGGCTGCGCCCACGCGGCGCAGCCTTGCTCGGCGGAGCACCCGGTGGGGGAAGGCAGAGGGTGAAGGGGCCCAAGGACACACAAAGAAATACCCCCAAGAACGGTTTCCCCCATACTTTTCCATATGTTCGGGGCTTGTGCCTGCCCCCCCCCCCACACTTTCCCAGGTTTGCCCAAATCTTCCGGGGAATCGACGAGTCATTGTGTACGTGCTTTCCTTCCCTCCCGAGGGGGGCGCAGGCCTCCTCGGGCGCCCCGCCGCCTGCTGCGCAGGGCGGCCCCCCCTCCCGCGCCTCCCTCCCGGGGCGCGCCGCCTGCTCACCGTAGGCTCCGACGCCGCGAAAGAAAAACGTCGCGCACGGAAGCCCAACCGCAGCCCCAGACCCTGGACCCCCGGGGCCCGCTTCCCACACCTCCTCGAGTCGAGAGAAAATCACGACGGGAGGTCTTTCGCTAGTTTAAACTAGCGAAAAACCTTGCCGTCCCTGGCCTAATTCGGCCTCTGGGGGCCCTTACCGGGCCTCGGGACCGTCAAAAAACGACGCGGGGTGAAAAACCGGTCCTGGGGAATGGGTCTGGACCTCCGTGGGTCGCGTCGTGAAAAAATCATGACCCCAGGGGCCTGCTTGGCGGCGCGCACGAGGGGGGGGCGGAGGCAGGAGGGGAGGACCCCTCAGAGGCACCCCCGCTACCCAGAGGGCGCCGGCCTCACATCTGCTCAGGGGAGGCCCGCGCCTTCTGAGAGGCAGAGGTGCCTCCAAGAAGCCCTCCCCCCCCCTCCCCCCCCCACCCCCATCTGCGCGTGGCCGACCTGCGGTATCTTCCGAAGCGGGGTCGAGCTGTGCTGGCCCTGGGGCCCGAGTACTGAAGGGGCCCCAGGACACACAAACAAATGCACACAAATAAAAAGATTCCCCATATTCTCCTATATCTTCTGGGTTTTCGTCTTCCCGCCCAATTCCCATACTTTCCCATATCTTCTGGGGAATCGACGACTAATTGTGTCTGTGTGTGTTTTTCCCCTCCTGAAGTACAACGCCCGGATCTCGGAGCACGCGGCAGCCTATGCGCGGATGCCCGGCCACGTGCACCCAGGCCTGGCCTCGAGAGGGGCATGCAGAGGAGGAGCCAGGTGGCGGTGCCTACCTCGCGCGCGCGAGAGAACCCGGCGGTGGACCAGCCTCCCTTCAGTAAACCTCCCCTCAGCGAAAACGGCCTGGGGCCGAAACCGACGGACCTGGATCCACAAAAATGACGGCCGCGACGCCCTCTCGCGAACCGAAAACGGCCCATTCCTCAATCGACGTGTCAGGGCAGGAGGCCTATCGACCTCCGAAGAGTCACGACGGGCGCTCGGGGTGCCCTCGCCAGCCCCAGGGACCGTCCAAACGACTCAGGAGGAAAAGCCGGTCCTGCGGGCGCGGCTCGACGGGGAGGGGCGCGGGCACCCCGGTGCCGTGGCTCGGGCCGGGCGGTCGGCGGGCCCAGCGCCACGGGGGCCCGTGCAGCGGTGACGCTTGCCCGAGGAGGAGGAGGAGGAGGAGGAGGAGGAGGAGAAGGAGGAGGAGGAAGAGGAGGAGGAGGGAGGAGGAGGAGGATGCGGGGCCTTGGGAAAGGGGTCGAGGCCTCTGGGGGTCGACGCTGCGAAAGAAGCGTGACGTCGGGGGTCTGGGCCCCCCGACGCCGCGCTTCTGCTCACGGCATGCACCCCTGGAGGTTCGGGACCTCCTCCTCCTCCTCCTCCTCCTCCTCCTCCTCCTCCTCCTCCTCCTCCTCCCGAACCCTTCCCATGCAGGGGCCGGCTCGTGGGTGGGCCGTCGTCCGACGGTCCCAGGGCATGGTGGCCCCAAGAGGCCGAGAACTGCAACCTTCCTGTGCGACTTGGTCTCGGCACGAGGGGGCCTCGGCCCAGGGTCGGGGAGACGTAAGACCCGGGTACGGGGGACTCGGAAATCCCCGACGAGGTCGTCAAAAAAATGACGAGGCCGAGCCTGCATTTTGACGAGGCCTCCCGCTGCAGACATCCCACGAAACTCCTCCTCGTCAAAATCCGAGGCGCAGTCGTCAAAAAACGATGGCGAACCCGAGTCCCGGCAAACCCGGGTCTTACGCTCCCCCGACAGTCTTTCGAAGAGAACCCATGGCCACGAGGGCGCAAAGCAGGAGGCCCAAGGACGGCCGAAGACCTCGATCCTCGAAACCAGACCTCCGACGTCACGACTCTTGTCACGGCGTGACCCCCAAAGGTCTGGTCCCCTTCCCCGAGGCCGACTTCTCATCCCGGGTCGTCTGCCGGCAGCCCCTGGGCCCGTCGACGCCGAAAACGGCGAAACGCCTTCCGGCGTGATGCTCCCAACGACGCAAGGGAGGTCTGGGAACCTGGAGCCTCGGTCCGAGCCCGATGCCTGGCGCTGCCACATCGACGCGTACCGGGAGCCCTCCCGCGCCAACAGCTCGGAGTGCTGCCCACGCTCCACCACCTGCCCGGCCTCCAGCACCAGCACCTCGCCGGAGTTCCGGATGGTGCTGAGGCGGTGCGCGATGGCGATCACCGTCCTGGGACGCGGCGGCGCTGGCGCTGGCGGCGGCGGCGGCGACGACAGCGGCGGCGTGGCGCTGGCGGTAGCGATGGGCGGCGGCGGCGGCGACGGCGGCGACCACTGTCCTGGGACGCGGCGGCGATGGCGCTGACGGCGACGGCGACGGCGGCGGCGGCGGCGACGGCGGCGGCGGCGGCGGCAGCGGCCACGACAGCGGCGGGGGCGCCAAACGATGGTGCACTGGCACCGATCCAGGCCAGGCCCATCCTGGGCCCGGGATCGGGGCACGGCGGGCTCACACCGCGATGACGCCGGCGATGGGTCGGCGACACCGCATGGATCGGTCAACCCTGAGATCCGACGTTGCAAAAACAATGCAAAATCGCAAAACAAAAAAAAAAAAAAAAAAAAAAAAAACAAAAAATCGCAAAACAGGCAAAGCAACCTAACAGCGATGTGTAGAAGCATATCTGAAAGCATTCCCCTTAAGATTCAGATGAAAATCCAGTTGTAGAATTCTGCTGTTCTCGCAGTCGTAGTCGCATTCGCGATGACAGTCGCAGCGGCAACGGCAGTCGCAGTCACAGCCTCAGCCTCAGCCTGCCTCAGCCTCAGCCTCAGCCTGCCTCAGCCTCAGCCTGCCTCAGCCTCAGCCTCAGCCTGCTTCAGCCTCAGCCTCAGTCTGCCTTCAGCCTCAGCCTCAGCCTCAGCCTGCCTCAGCCTCAGCCTGCATCAGCCTCAGCCTCAGCCTCAGCCTGCCTCCATCAGCTTGCCTCAGCCTCAGCCTCAGCCTGCCTCAGCCTCAGGCCTCGCCTCAGCCTCAGCCTCAGCCTCAGCCTCAGCCTGCCTCCTCAGCCTGCCTCAGCCTCATCAGCCTGCCTCAGCATTCAAAATGTGGCCCAGGAATGGAGTTCTGGGAACTCGAAGAACACGAAGTGGCCTACAGTTGGCTCCGGGCATTCAAAATCATGCCCAGGAATGGAGTTCTGGGAACTCGAAGACCACGAAGTGGCCTACAGTTGGCTCCGGGCATCCAAAATGTGGCCCGGGAATGGAGTTCTGGGAACTCGAAGAGCACGAAGTGGCCTACAGTTGGCTCCGGGCATCCAAAATGTGGCCCGGGAATGGAGTTCTGGGAAGTCGAAGAGCACGAAGTGGCCTACAGTTGGCTCCGGGCATCCAAAATGTGGCCCGGGAATGGAGTTCTAGCAGCGCCAAGAGCGATTTTGCGAGGATGTCCCAAGCGATTTGGGCTTCGACGGCAGTCGGCGGCAGCCTCCCCGGGTCCCGCCCCGACGCCCCTGTGGAGTCATCTGCTGCTCTCTTTTGACACCACTAGAAACCTATCAGCAACAGCTGTTAGGTAATCACGTCCGGAGCCCCAGACCTCATCTTTATGCGTCATTTTTCGAGCCCGATCGATCTGTGAGGGTCCCGGGGCCCGAAATCGAGCGAAAACGCCCGTTGTACAAAAAATGCAACGCCAGGACCTCAGGGAAACCCCTAGCGATCGCGGCACCCCGAGCGATCGCTAGCGATGCCGGCCGACTCCAGGCCACTGGCTGCGCTCCACCTTGAGCCGAGCGCCCGCGCCAGGGTCCGCCGCGTCGGCACGCCGGGTGCGCCCTCTCCCGGCACGAGGAGAAGAACGGGAGCAAGAACAAGGGAAGGACGGGAAGGAGGAGAGTGCGGAGGAGGAAGAGGAGGAGGAGGAGGAGGAGGAGGTGGAGGAGGAGGAGGAGGTGGAGGAGGAGGAGGAGAGGAGGAGGAGGAGTAGAGGAGGGGAGAGAGGAAGGAGGAGGTGGAGGAAGGAGGCGGAGGAGGAGGAGGAGGAGGAGCAGCAGGGAGGAGGGGGAGGAGGAGGGGGAGGAGGTGGAGTAGGAGAAGAGGAGGGGGAAGAGACGAGGAGGTGGAGGAGGAGGAGGAGGAGGAGGGAGGAGGAGGAGGTGGAGGAGGAGGAGGAGGAGGGAGGAGGAGAGGAGGAGTGGGAAGAGGAGGAGGAGGAGGAGGAGGAGGAGGAGAAGGAGGAGGGGGACGAGAAGGCGGAGGAGGAGGAGGAGGAGCAGCAGGAGGAGGGGGAGGCGGAGGGGGAGAGGGAGGAGGAGGAGGAGGAGGAGGAGGAGGAGGAAGAGGAGGAGGAGGAGGAGGAGGAGAAGGCGGAGAAGGAGAAGGAGGAGGAGGAGGAGGAGGAGGAGGCGGCGGCGGCGGCGGCGGCGGCCGACAAATTGTTGCGAAAAACATGCGACCTCGCGAAAAAACACGACCGGAGCCCTGGACCCCATATGTCTGCGGCAGGCTTCGAGGCGGACCGATCCGTGAGGATCCTGGGGTCCGAAGCTGGTCGAAGACGCCCGCGAAAAAATGGCAACGCCCAGATCTCAGGGTAACTATCCCCAAATGTCCTGGCGTCACTGAGCTCCTCCAAGGCCTGCTGCACCCGCTGCTCCGTCTCCGAGTCCAGCGCCGAAGTCGCCTCGTCGAGCACCACCACCGGGGGGTTCTTCACCAGGCACCTGGCGATGGCCAGCCGCTGCTTCTCGCCTCCGCTAAGACCGCTGGCCCTCTCGCGGGGCACCTTGCTGCCGAGGGCAGGCTTCCCGTCAAGTAGCAGGTGCGCACGAGAGTGGTCCCCGCACAACGGAGATCCGGCGCTTCCTCCCCCGACAACTCTCGCGCGCGATCGGGCTTCCACTGACCCTGGTCAATGCAAACCCGGGTCAGTCAGGCCTTGCAGGATCCTGTAGGATGCTGCACCGAAACCCGGGTCAGTGCGCCCCTGTCTCTGCAGGATCCTGCAAGATCTGGTGCTCTGGCTGACCCCCGTTTGCATGGACCTCCGTCTCTTCAGCCCCGACACGAGCTGCGCAGAGCGCGCCGGCTGGCCGAGCTGCTCCGAGGCCACTGCAGGGCTGGCCACGATGGAGGCCTCACGCACTGGTATCCCAAGATCCCTCGAGGTCCTCCAGAGGCAAGCGAAACCTCGAGCCTCAAGGACGATCCTCTCCTGCAAGAAAAAAGCAGTGTGTGCAGGGCGCACGACACTCGAGGCCCAGTGCAGGGGATTTCGCGCTCCCTGACGGTGCGCTGCTTCAGGCCGTCCGCCCCCCTCCGAAAGCTACGGCCAAGAGCCTGCCACAGGAAACCTTCACGAGGGGCCACACCTCTTGCGCCGATTGCACCTCGACTGGAACGCAGAAAGACATGCTAGTGCTGTGCGTCCCCCCTTGGAGGAGCACCTCCGAAGCGCACACGCAGCGCAGGCATCCGACAACGTCATACCCTTGCCCGGGCGGTATACGGCCAGAGAGCGCCCGCCGCCGAGCGTAGTGCTGCACGATCTTTCTGAGCCCGCGCACGCGCCGCCCATGGGGGGCCAACGCACACACATAGAACGAGTGCGCTTGTCGGCGGCGGGCGAGGAGGGGAAGTGAGAGGGAGAAGGCCTTCTCGGAAGGCTCGGAAGTCCCTCGCGCCTTCTGAGGAGTTTTCCGAGCCTCCCTCGAGGACAGGAAAAAACTTCTCGGAAGGCGCGAGGGTTTCTGGGGAGCCCCGCCGCCTTCTGAGAAGGCCT
>CAUYUJ010012443.1:0-5000 GCA_963575745.1 Prorocentrum cordatum | reverse complement strand
CGACCCTCTCTCGGGTCGTCGGCCCTGTCAGAACAGACTAAGGCAAGATGTCTCGAACGCGATTCCCGAGGCCCCTGGTTTGCCTCAAGATGCCCCAGGACCGTCTGAATTGACATCGGAGACGCCCGCACTGATCTTCAAGATGGCCCGAGGTGGCCTCCGACGTTGCCTTCAGGAGCCCAGGGTATCGAAAGATCATGAAAGACCTAAAGGTGGTTTCATGTTGTACTGCCTGTCTCCTGCTTTGCTCCCCAGGGCGGCCTAAAACGGCTTCCCCAGAGGCCCAAGACGGTGCCAACATTGCCCAATACAGCCCCAAGCTATCCCTCAGGGGGCCCCAAGATAGCCCAAGAAGGCCCCAAGATCCAGAATGGGCCCCGAGAATGGCCCTAAGATGTTCCAAGATCGCCCTAATGCTGTCGCCCTCTGCGGCTCCAAGATGCCCCCAAGATCGCCCGAGATAGTCTGAAAGGGCTCCAAGCATGAAAACAGGCACCCAGAAAACGAGGGCCTGAGACAAAACCAAGATGGCCCCGGGAGCCCCTCTTCCCCCTATCCCCCTTCCTGGGCCATCTCCCGTCCTTCTCCCCCCCATCCCCCATCCCCCCTTCCCCCATCCCTCTCCCGTCCTTCACCCTCTGGGCCCTCTTCCCCCCTCCTTCTCCTCCCCCATCCACCACCACCCTTCCTTTTCACCCCCAGAGCCGCCTGCCTCTCCCCCGTGCCCCTCTCTCCCTCCCCGCGCTGCCCCCCCTCCCACCTCTGGCAAGACGGGGGGGCGCGCCCAGCGCGCGACGACGCAGGGATGGCACCGAAGGCGGCCTGGCAGGGCCCAAAAATCAGCCTCGGGAGCGCCCAGCGACCGCCCGGGTAGTCGGTCCAGGCCTAAGACTAGGTCGGGCCTGTCCCCCTACAGGGAGATATTGGACGAAGAATTAGAAGCACCTCCAACATACTTCCCAAATGCATCACAGTAGTCAGAAAATCGTCCCCATACTATTTTTTCTGCTATTTTTGAATATTCCCCCTGTAGAGGGACAGGCCCGACTCAACCCTAAAGGTCCGACGCAGGGGAAAAAAAAAATGCGACCTCCCCCAAAATCACCCCGTCTTTCGGGCCGCCCCTGCTGCCTTCCCCCCGGGGCGCGCCGCCGGGATGAGCACAGGACAAAGACGAGGACTGGGCGCACGAGCGCGACCATCGGGAGGCCAGTCGCACACCCTGCGCGGCGATGGGGTCCGGATCCAGACGGGGGCGGTACGGACTGGGGAGGCGAGCGTGCGATAGGAAGCGCAGCGGCTTCCAGAGCAAAGAGTGGCTATACGAGGGTGGGCGACGAGGCGGAAAAGGAGAGGAGGAGGAGGAGGAGGAAGAGGAGAAGGAGGAGGAAGAGGAGGGGCGAGGAGGAGGAGGAGGAGGAGGGGAGGGAGGAGGAGGAGGAGGAGATGAGTCTGAGGAGGAGGAGGAGGAGGAGGGGGAGGAGGAGGAGGAGGGGGAGGAGGAGAGGAGGAGGAGGAGGAGGAGGATGAAGGGGAGGAGGAGGAGAGGAGGAGGGGAGGGGGCGGAGGAGGAAGAGGAGGAGGAGAGGAGGAGAGGAGGAGGAGGAGGAGGAGGAGGGCCTGAGACGCCCGGTGTGTAAAAGAGGCGACGTCCGGATCTCAGGGAGGCCCAAGCCGCGAGCCCAGCAGCGGGGGCGGCGGTACCGGCGCGCGGAGGGCGAGAGCCCCTCGGACTTGAGGCCTCGCTCCCCCACGATCGTCTCGTAGCCCTTCTCCTCGGGCTAGGGGGCCACATGCGAACCCTACCCCTGCCCCCCACGATTTCTGAGGGGCAGGGTGGGGTTCACTTCGCTCGGGAGCTCCCGAGCGAAGTGAACCCCACCCCTCCCCCTCAGAAATCGTGGGGGGCAGGGGTGGTGTAGGGTTCGCATGTGGTCCCCTATCGGGCAGTCACACACGAGCCCTACCAGTGGAGGCCAGTCCACAAGAAGCCTTCCACAAGAAGCCCAGCCCCGAGACCCCCAGGGCCATCGAAGCCCAAGAGACCCCAGGACCCCAGGGCCTGCCGTGGCAGAACCATCGAAACCCAAGGCACCCTCCTCCTCCTCCTCCTCCTCCCCTCCTCCTCCTCTCTCCTCCTCCTCCTCCTCTCTCCTCCTCTCCTCCTCCTCCTCCTTCCTCCTCCTCGGGCACCCTGGAGGCAAGCAGGGTGCTTCTTGGCACGGGCCCCCACTGTGCCCCTGGAAGCCACTCGCTGCAGGGCTCCCGGGAGGAGCCCTGCGGGGCTCCGCACTCGCAGGACGTCTGCGGCGGAGCCGAGCCCCGCGGGGGTGTCCGATGCCCCAGCGTCGACCCGATCCGCGGGGTTCGGTCGGGCCTGCGCCCCTACAGGGGGATTTTGGACGAAAAATGGGACATACTCCAGACATACCCCAAAAGTACGGCAAACTAGCCCCAAAACCGTCACCAGACTATCTTTGGATTATCTTTGGAATATTCCTCCTGTGGAGGGACAGGCCCGACTGAACCCCAGCGTCGACCGGACCCGCAACGGGGAAGGGCCCGCGACTCGCCAGCAGGCTCCTGCTGCAGGATGAACTGGGACAGCTGCGCCCGGTCGGCCGCCTCCTCGATCTCGGCCTGCGCAGGGACGGGCCGGCAGCGAGCCGGGCCCTCCGAGTGTCGTTTGACCGATCCCCATCCCCAGCGGCGTGGCCTGGGCCCCACTAGCCGATCTGCCCCCCTTAGATGGGGATGTAGGCCGTATGCTTCTGGGTTCGAAGGGCGCATCCCCAACCGGGGGGGCAATTTGGTGGGGGTCTCGAAGGGGATGGAGATGGGGATGGGGATCCGTTCAACGATACCGAGGCCGGCAGCGAGCCGGGCCACTCGACCAAAAGGCCCCGACCTCCTATAGCGCCGTGGGAAGGAATCGCAAAAAGAGAGATTTGAAGTGGCCCTGGAACATACAAATAAATACACACAAATAACAGAATTCCCTACAGTTTCCCATGTTTTTGGGGTTTCCGTTTCCCCCCCCACCTCCCATATTTTCCCGCTTTTTTTAGGGAGTCGACGAATCACGCTTCCTTGGGAGGAACAACCTGCGCCGGCTATTCGCCTGCGCGGCAGTGCGGGCCGCGGCAACTCTTATTCGGACCACGGGACGGGCCGACAAAGGAAAGCGGGCCAGGCAAGGAACAGAAACGGGCCGGGGAGCGAGGAGCCGAGGAGCGAGCAAGGGAGGGAGAGGGAGGGAGGGCGACGGGAAGGGACAGACCGGGCCGACAGACGGAGGGACGGAGGGACGGGGAGACAGGGAGGGGAAGCCAGACGGGGAGAGAGAGAGAGAGAGGGGGAGGGGAGAGCACACCACACAAGGGCAAGGAGGCACAAGGGGAAGGGGAAGGCACGGAGAGGGAGGGGGAAGAGGAGAGGAGCCGAGAGAAGAGGAGAGGAGCCGAGAGCCCAAGACGAGGCAAGGCAGGGCAAGGAAGGCGGGGCCCACAAGGCCAGCGGGCGGGCGGCGGGGGGGGGCCCGGAAGCGCAGCGGGCGGTGGCGACAGTGGAGCCACCTCGCGCTGGACACCCGAGCCGGTCCCCTCCTCCGGAGGGCGCCGGGGATGCACCGCAAATGCAATTAAAACTTAAGAGGAGGAGGAAGAGGAGGAGGAGGAAACGAAAGCAGGGCAAAGGGAACCGATGTCTTGCTCAGCTACGGCTGAAGTATGGCCCTGGCCGCATCGGCGGCGCCGGGCGCGGCCGCGGCGGCGCCCGGGGCGCGCTTCAGAACCACCCGGGCGTTGGCCCGCCGGATGGCGACGCAGAGGCCTTCCAAGTACTCCTGCACGTGCAGGCTCGCCGCCTTGCCATCTCTGGCCTCAGCTTTGCGTGCGAGCTGCTTGAGCACCTGGAAACCTGAGGCGCCCCAACCACCGGAGCGCTCGGCGACCATCAGCACGAAGGCGATCCCTTGCTGGGCGCAGAGGGCCTCCGTGTTCAGGAAGGACCGCTTGTAGTCCTCGTAGAGCTGCGCGGCCGACCCGGCGACTTCGCTCGCCAGCTGCAGGGCGGCCTGCCGGTGGGGCGACGTGATCGCCAAGTCCACTGCTGCTGCGGACCCGCCGCGCCAAGCAGGCAAGAACACGTCCGCTGGCCGGCGCAACCCCTGGTCGGCGGCCTCGTCCGGGCGGGGTGGGAGGAGGTTGCCGCGCTCCAGGTCTGGCCGGCAGCCCGCGGCTGCAGCGTAGAAGTAGGCATGGTCCCGGGCCGCGTGGTGGGCGGCGGTCTTGTCCCCGCCACAGGTGCACACCGAGGCGTGGAACCCGTGCGCGTCCAGAACGCTATCGCACAGCGGGCAGAAGTCTTCCTCCTGGAAGATCTCCGCAGCCAGGCGGCATTGCAGCTCCGTGCGGAATTCGGCGGGCTCCATGCTAAGCTTCATGGCCTTGCTGGGCATGGCCGTCAAGAAGCCGGAGGAGCCGGGCAGGGTCTCCGAAAGCACGGCGGCCCGGACTGCAGGGCTGGCGCGCGCCAGTCGGTCGCGCAGGCTCGCCTCGTCCAGCGCGTCGGAGAGCGCCTTCTGCGGCTTCCGCGCGGCTGCGGCGTCGTCCAACAATCGGCGAGCGGTCTGCGCCGGCAGTGCGCCCTCGAGCGAGGCGACCGCGCGCTGAAGGCCTGAGCCGGCGGCCTCGACATCCCAGCTGTAGCCGCTGTCGACCTGGGCACAGAGGTCCTTTGTGGCAGCACGGGAGGCGAAGTACGCGGCCGCCGAGTGCCGTTGCGTGCTCCGCAGGCCCAGACCTGCGCGCCGGAGGCTAAGCGTGGCCTGTTGCCACTCGTCCGCGGTCGGCTGGAAGGCGGCGAGGTCCGCGAAAGCATCCCGAACCGAAGCGTCGAAGGCGGCCAGGGGGGCAGCCGCCGCCACGGGGTCCACGGTACGCGCTGCATAAGCCATCTTGCAGAATCCGGCACACTGTCGAAGGAGGCGGAAGCTGACC
>CAUYUJ010012442.1:0-16544 GCA_963575745.1 Prorocentrum cordatum | reverse complement strand
CGAAGGCCCCAGTGGCTGCGCCCGCATGCGGTTCCACCCACCATTCTGGCACACCCCTCTCACGTTTCGTGGCCCCATAGGGAGCTCCACCGAAGGCCCCAGTGGCTGCGCCCGCATGCGGTTCCACCCCCCATTCTGGCACACCCCTCACACGTTTCGTGGCCCCATAGGGAGCTCCACCGAAGGCACCAGTGGCTGCGCCCGCATGCGGTTCCACCCCCCATTCTGGCACACCCCTCACACGTTTCGTGGCCCCATAGGGAGCTCCACCGAAGGCCCCAGTGGCTGCGCTCCCATGCGCCCACCGCACAGATTTCGGCACACCCCTCATACGGTTCGTGGCCCCATAGGGAGCGCCATCGAAGAAGATACTCACAATTGCGGTACTCGCAACTGCATCTGGTTGGGTCCTTCGCCAGGATTTTTTGTTTATACATTATATATACATATATAATGTATATATATAAATAATAAACTGCCCCAAGCTCTGCTAAACATTCGGGCCCCTCTGAGGTCCCCATCGAGTGCCCGCGCATCCTGCCTGCCGAACTGTTTTAGCCATGCAGTAGCTGTATGTCAAACTACTCCGTGCTCATCTACGTCTAAACCTTGCTGCTCACATCTGCCCTGTCCTGCAAGTTTTGCGATGGCTTGCTCGTGTGCGCGCTGTTGTTCAGCAATTTCTCGTAGCCGTTTTAATATCTAATGCGCAGCTCCGTGAACAGCGTGCCAAATCTACGGTGTCGTTATACCTCTATGTCTGACGGGGCTCGCGTGCGGCACAGTTGCATCGGAGTGTATTTGCCCCTGAGAACGACTCTGGCGAACGTGGTGGCAATCTGCTGCAGGGGGCGAGGCGCTGCTCCGTGATGGGGCTGCGCACGTTGAGTGCGTGGGCCCCCCATCCTGAGATAACTGCATTTATGGCAGGCCCAGAGAAGACAGCTCCTTTTAACCTCATGGAAACCTTATGCGTAGACCAGAACTTGCCAATCTTAAGGCACGCCGCGCGCAGTGCCTGCATTCGATGTTTCTTTTCCCGCAGAAAAAAAGCCACTGTTGAAGTGTTGTCGCCCACGTAGATGCAGAGCTTCTGCCGGGGCCTGCCCAACTATGCTCACCTTTTTTCAGTGAAACTTTCGGTTGGTAAATCCTTCCTCCTTGCCTGCTCCCTGTGCTCTGTTCATCTGTTTGTCGATGTTCTGAACTCCTCCTGCCCCTGCCAGTGCGTCGTTGACTATGTGATTTTCCCACTCTGCGACTGCGGCCAAATGCTGCGCATTTGCTTCTATAATCTTGCGTGCAGTATCATCGACAAAAAATGGCGCGGCCAAGTCGGCGTCGTCGGCACGGTGCGTCGCTTTGACCGGTTCGGGGAGCTTCATGTGGAGAGCCCTCAGCCATGGACCTGTATTCATCCCCCGAATCAGTTGCTGTATTCCCACGGCGTATGCTTTGGCGCAAATCTAGGTAGCTGCGCGATCGCCAGGAAGCGTGCTACTTTGACTTGCCACGTGTCCACTGTGTGCGCCATCGTCTGTGATGACAGAGCTGTTCACAACTCTCTGATATACCATGTCCACTCTGTCTGCTGGTACCAGTTCGCCAGCAACTGCTCCTGCTTGTAGTTTGCGCATGCAATATAACGCATTGCTGGCGTCATGTAGTCGCGTGACGTGGTGAACTCCTGCTCGGCGAAGTCTTGCTGATCCACGCGTCTTAACCGTCGTGGAGCCCTCTTTGCGTCTATGCTCAATACCGCCATGAGCCCAGTAAAGGAATCTCTCCTTTGGGTCCGTTCACGATCGAAAAAAGATCCCCCCAATCCACAGACTATCAGAATGGGTCTTTCTCCTGCCGTTTTCTCCTTGACATTGAGCTTCGGGGGTCGACGAAGATGTGCCTGATGTCAAACTGCTAGAGCTCTTCCTACCTGTCGCATCGCGCGGCATAATAGGTACAGGCATTTCTCGAAAGCTGGTGTCTGTAGTTCAGTACTACCTTGAACCGCGGTATAACTCGCAAAACTGGTTATAACTAGTTCTAACTGGTTCTAACTCGCCAGATGGTTGCTAACTCGAGAAATCGGGTTATGATTGGTCGGACGGCTTAGAAGGTCGACTTGCGATTCAATTATACCTCGGGTTAGCCGGCTTAGGTCATATTAATGATAACTGGTGTTGGTCGAGTTAAAATCGAGCTATAAGTCGACTTAGGTCATATTAGCTAAGCCAAATTAAAATTCGACTGCCGTCGACTTATAAGTCGACTTAGGTCGACTTAGGTCGACTGGGATACATCGACCTAGCCCGAGTTATGTCGACTTATGAGTCGACGTAAGTCGATTTATAAGTCGCAAGATCTGCAGATTTTTATGGATATGTGGCGCACTGGGCGTTGCTTTTCCATAACTATTTCTGAAAAGCAAAAACTGAACAAATGCTCCCAAAGAGTAATTTGAACATCGTTTGGCTAAACAACAAAAACATTCAACACTTTTCCCCCATATAAGAATTTTAACACACTTTGTCAAGTGAAGAAAAAAGGTCAGCACGCGAACAAATGCATGATGTTTTTGTTTAATCATGACCTAAACATAACACGCGCAGTATGTCTACGTTTTTTGATGTTTTTTTTTTTTAATTTCACGCACTCACGCATTTATATATATATTATATATATATATATATATATATATATTATTATAATTATATATATATTTTTTTTTTTTTTTTTTATTTTTTTTTTTTATTAATATATATATATATATATATTATCATCAAAAAAAGAAATGATTTTTTTGCAAAGGTCACATAAATTGCGCGCGTTTGTGAGAGGTGCGAGCAGGTGGTGGCGCATCACATCTATGCATAAGTGTCTACTAAACAAAAACGTGCAGAGAGGAGGTGGCGGGGGGAGAAACCAACGCAATACAGGGGGGGGAGGTTGATATGGGAAGGGGGAAGGGGTGAGGGCGAAACGGGAAGGGCGGGGGAGGGGTAGAGGAAAACAACAACGTGGCGGGAGGCGGCTATGATGCAGGGGGCGTCTGCGGGGGGTGTGGCTCGGGGGGGGCGAAGAGGGGCGACGAGGATTAATGAAAGTGGCCGAAGGGCGATGAGGGCGACTTCCCCCCCCCCCCCCGCCCCCGCGGTTTTTTCTTATTTTTTTTTTTTTTTTTTTTTTTTTTTTTCTTTTTGTTTTTTTTTTTTTTTTTTTTTTTTTTTTTTTTTTTTTTTTTTTTGTTTTTTTTTTTTTTTTTTTTTTTTTTTTTTTTTTTTTTTTTTTTTTTTTTTTTATATATATATTATATATATTTATATATATATATATATATATTAATTTTTTTTTATTATTTTAAAATTATATATTTTATTATTATTATTATTATTATAAAAACAAATCTCTCCTCTCTTCCTCTTTTTTTTTTTTTTTTTTTTTTTTTTTTTTTTTTTTTTTTTTTTTTTTTTTTTTTTTTTTTTTTTTTTAATTTCCCCCCCACCCTTCTTCTTCATCTTTTCACGGGGCGTTGCCGTTTTTCAACAGTTTAACTTCGGCAGCCGGCTTTTTGTAGACAGTTGACTTCTCTTTCGACAGTGGACTTCTTCTTTTTTGTTTGTTTCTTATGCGCGCTTGCCGAAGTAATGCGGCGCGATGGCCCTCGCAATCGATGGAGACACGCGCGCGTGCGCAACGGACTCGATGACCGACGTCGCGTCCAAGAAACCATCTGTGAGCGCCGATTCGTCCCGGAGGGTCCACGCCCCAGGGTTCACTGCAGTGGCCTCCCTCGCGTGGGTTGTGATGCAGTCGCCCATCGCATAGCACTTCACAGCCCTGCCTAAGCGAAATGCACCGCAAGAACCGATCGAAACATAATCATCCGCCTTTACGCGCGCGCGCTGCTACTGCGCCTCCACGGCCGCGCCTATCTGGACACCTTCGAGACCGATGTTGCGACGGCGATGCGATGTCGATATGTACTGCTCGCCGAACTGGAACCGCCCCTTGATCACGTCCTGCGCGTAACTATCTAAATATCCAAATGTTGTCGTATGCACCACCTCATTGAAAACGTGCACCACAGACAATTTGCGTGTTTGCGCTTCCGCTCCGCTGCAAAGCATGACGACGCGTTGCCAATCCGAAGTAGATCGTCGGGAATATGCATCACATGATGAAACTTCACCTTGATGTAGGTACTGTGCAGGCGGCGAAACAAAACCGCGTGCTCAGCAATGGCATCCACGAGCGTGGCGTACAGCTCGCCCGTCACATCGCCCTCTGCTGAAATGGGATCGAATGTGATCTCCAGGTAGGCGACCAGAGCACCTGCCCCGAAGAAATTCCAATACTACTGGGCACACTCCAAGAACATCGCTCGCAAATATCTTCACGTGATCTTTCGCGATGAAGTGTTCCGTGAACCGCTCTGGCTCGGGAACTGCAGGGGTCAACTTGGGATGGGTGTACAGCGTTACGTACGTTGCCACCTCTCACATATCGATCGATGTTCAACCGAACTGCGCCATGAACGCCGCAATCTCAAGCCCCGCAGCGCCGTGTGATACTAGCGTGTGCTGCCAATCTCTGGTGTAATTACGCACGGGGCGCAATGCGCTTCTCAAGCGAGGGTCGTTCAGGACCCCATGTTCATCATAACTAATGCCGAACTTGGTCTCGAACGCTTCCAACTTCGATTTCGATGTCGATTTCGTTGTCGATTCCAAGATCTCGTGCATTCTCCAGAACGTGTCGTCGTCCAACGTTTCTAGCTTCGGCTTGTCTGCGCAGTCCAGCCCGACAGTGTACTGGCCGTCGGTGTGGCCAGTCTTGTGGATGAAGTCCACCGCGTTCATGCGCGAGATGCAAGGCTTCACCCCTGCCGCCCCTTTAATGCCCAAGAACTCCTTGTGGCCATTTTTTTTTTTTTTTTTTTTTTTTTCCTTCTTCTTCCATCTGCCAGGCAGCCTGCCAGACGAGCTCGGCGCGCCCGCGCGACACCTCCGTTGTGCACTACAGAGCCACGTGTGAACTTATGAAGACCGTCAACGAACATAACTCGTAGACTATGCTTCAAGAGGGCGCTCACCCCCCATGGGATTCCTTCCACCAGCCTGGTTCGAACTCCACCCAAGCACAAGCAGCCGCATGTTCTCTGGAGTGGCCAGTTCGGTAGTTCCAGAAAAGGTGTACTAAACAATCCACCACTGGCGCCACCTGCCAGATCTCAAAAGGGTTGCCTGGCGCCACCTCGTCTTCGTAGACAGCCAAGCTACACTGGATAGAGGCGCCTTGTCGATCGCATCAGACAGCACTTTGGAACACGATTCGCTGACAATCGACATGTAATGCACAAGCCCAAACGGGTGTGCAAATTCCCGCCGCCCGATGCCTGGGACATCAAGCGTCTGCACTACGGTGCCGTATGGCGTCCTCGCGCGGTCGTGCATCTCTGCTGCTCTCTGGAGCTGGCGTCGCTCATCTGCTGATCCGAGCCCCTCGTCCCTAAGCATGCCTTTCCTGCTCGGCGTCTGCAAGATGCGCGCGACGTTCGCTTTCGAACCCCGCGAAGTGGCCAGACGCTCTGACCGCAACGGCATCCTCGTGCTATCATCGATCTCGCCATTGGCGGGTAAACCCCGCTTCATGTTCGCAAACCTGCAACGGCGTTGGGCCGAGCATGATCATGAAGATGATGATGCTGACGATGGTTTCGATGATGGCATCGATGCTGCGCGTGGGAACGTATATGCATACATAGCAAATGCAACGCGCCCTGGCACACGGAAACAACAATCCGTGTTGACGCGGGAAGTGTTCACATGCATGTATGCACATACATATGCATGCATACATGTATATATGCTAGTAATGGATGATTATAGAAGCACGCCTGTCAAAATCGATGTGCATCATCATGTTTTGGCAAGGGGGGCCAGTCAGCAGCTATGACGGCGCAAAGCAGCAAATGCATCTAGCGAGCACCAGAAGACAGACCTAGCGGCCGTAAGTGAACCCCAGCGCCCATTGGGGCGACTTGAAATGGATGACGCGAGATGGGGGTGGAAGTGCTGGGGGTGGGGGGTGGGGTGGGTCGGCAGCGCTGCCGTGAGTCGGCATTCGCTTAAATGCACAACGCGCGCGCGCATGATTGCTCGCGAGCGCGAACCTCGAGCCGCGGTCGCAATCCGTGCACGGACATCGACATTCGATATGCGACATCGATTCGGTGCCCACTCGGTTGTCGATGTGTTGTGGCAGAGTACTCAGCACTGGGTGTTGTTGTTTTGGTCCGAGGTGGCTCGCAACGCCAATTCAAACGCTGTCTCGACGTCGATTCGGGCCGCGCTCACTTCGACGTCGATTCGGGCCGCGTCTCAGTCCAAGTCCGAGGTCTGGCGCGCCTGCGCACCCGAGCTCGCTGCCGTGCGCCTCGAGCATGAGGGCTCCTCACCTCGGGTGGGTGGCCCATGAACTGCTCCAGACCTAGTGGTAGGCCGTGCGTGGCCAGCCGCTCCACCGCCTCTTTGCGGCCTCGTTATCGCCCCCAGGCCAGGGCAGACCTCCGCCACCGCCTCCATCGTCGGCGCGGGCCTCATCGCCAGCGCACTCCTCATCCACCTCTTCATCGCCCCCCATTGAACGAGCCGCTCTCGCTGCCCTCGCCTTTTTCCTGGGAGTGCGAAATGAACCCCGACCCCTGCTCGATGCCGACCGTTCCCTCGAGGCGCCGCGCGGCCCTCCGAACATCCGCGATGCGGCCCATAGCCTCCAAGTTGCGCGCCGCCACGAGAGCTTCCAGCGCGTCGAGTCTGAGCAGCGCCCCCACCTTTCCCTCGCCCGTCTCTTGCCCTTCCCCCGCGCCCCCCCCCCCATTCCACTCCTCCGCCCTCTCCCCGCCCTCTCCCCCCCCACTCCCTATCCCTCCTCATCTTCAATCTCTCCCGAGCCCCTCCTGGCGCAGACGATCATGGTCGTCTGCAGAGCCCGCCATTGGGTGGCGAGATATGGGCGGAAGTTGGAGGTATAGCTATAACTTGAAGTCAACTTCTGAACTTGAATCTAGAAGCCGCCCGGGCCGAAAGCAATGATGTCGATGCCGACGCTGCTATCGATGTCGACCGCTGTTGCATCCGATATCGACGTCGACATCGCGCCCCGCAGAATCCCCTATCCACGTTATCCGATGGGCTTTCTGGGGGGCGAAACATTCGAGTGGTATGTAGGCCAGGCGTCCTCGCCTCGGGCGACCAGCCTCGCCTCGGGCGGGGAACGCCGAGGGGGGGTGGGGGAATGGAGGAACCCGCTCCCAATAGTATACGCAAGGTGGCGATGTCGATTGATGATGGTGAGGCGGATTTTAGATTTCCTCTTGCGTGCCATACCCCCAGCGCAGTCGGTCGATGGGCGTCGATGTCGGTGTGCGCGGTTACCCGCGACACCTCGTGATCGCCTGGGTCGAACCAAGCCGCCCAGCAACGTCAAATGCCAGATGTGTCGTCGATATCGATGACGCACAGATGGCGCGCAGTGCACATTAGATGCGAGAGTGCATCTACGACCAGGCGTGCTTAGGCTTGCCTAACAAAGGCTTGCGCTTAGGCATAGGCATGCCCCGCAAATCCAAGGCGTGGAACAACGAGCTGCATTTAGCGATGTCGAGCTTCGCCCCGAAATCGCCCCCATCCCGAATGCGATTCTGGATCGTCACCCTCGAGTGCGCCCTGCTGCAATAGAAGCACGCAGCGTCCTTCCCTGCGCTGTCCCGCTTGTGCCTGCACTTCTGCTCCACGTGGCGCTTGATGAAGTGGGTCTGCTCAGCCTTGTCGCGCCGCAGCTTTTCCCAGTGCCGATCATGCAGGATGCCGTCTTCGTCAGCCTTCTGCGAGCGAGCGATGTGTTTCCACGGCGTGCCACCTTCCGCTCCAATGTAGAGCAGGGCCCGCGCGGTCGTGAACGGGCTGAAGCGCACCGACATCTTGATCTCTGTGGTTTCTGGCGGGTCGACCTCGAGCCGCTTCAGCGCTGGCTCGAGCGTGTCAGAAGGCTCGCCGCCGTCGTCGCTCATGAGGTCCCCTCGGTCAGAGTCGGGGACGGGGAAGGTCGAAGGATTCGAGATGGGCCTGGGCTGCCAGTGCGGCATCTGCGCGAACGGCCCAGAAGGTGCGGGGTGAACGAGCGGGAACTGCAAGTGCGGGGCCGTCGGCTGCTCAGCCACCAAGCTGGTGAACGACGTCCAGGCGCGCCGATCGATAGGCGACTGCGTGCGACTTTATGTGGGATCCGATCAGCGACTCACCATGCCACAGCCAGAAAGGCTTTCGATGAGGGGGCGGGGGGGGGGGGGGGGGGGGGGGGGGGGGGGGGGGGGGGGGGGGGGGGCCCCCCCGAAGGTCGACAGATGTATGCGTCGCCCAAGTCACGATAAACGATTGCAGAATGAGGTAATCGATATCGGTATCGATACGTACCAACGCCTGCGATCAGGCCGACACTGAGGAGGGGCGGACAGAGAGAGAGAGAGAGAGAGAGAGAGAGAGAGAGAGAGAGAAAGAGAGTGAGAGTGCGAGAGAGAGAGTAGAGAGGAGAGAGAGAGAGAGAGCAGAAGAGAAGAGAGACAGAGGACGAATGAGAGAGAGTGAGAGTGCGAGAGAGAGAGAGAGAGAGAGAGAGAGAGAGAGAGAGAGAGAGAGAGAGAGAAAAAAAGAGAGGAGGATTTTGCTTCGCGCTGAAACAATCACTACGGCGTCATCCCCACTGACGCGTCACGCACGGGCGCCTATGGCGATGTCGATCTGGATTCGTGCTGGCCGACGTCGATGGTAGGATGACGCCCCCCTTGGCACATGCGAGCCTGGCCGTCTGCGCACTGCGAAAAAAAGGCGTACAAACTGCAACTACAAGGTAGCACAAGAAGCCAAACCACCAACGCACGGCAATGCTTGTCCGAGCGGGGGGCACGCTCCAATCGCGCATTCACTACGATGAGCACCGCCCCGCAAATCGCGATATCGATGCGACTACTCACAGAAAGGCGAATGTATAATCGTGCCGCTGCAGGTTGTGCTATGCCAGGTGGCGCGCCCTGTTCATCCGGAACGCGCGGCACTGCGCCACCGCCTGCCAGTTCCCTTTGTCGCCGTCAACCCACTCGATCACAACCTTCCACGCCTTCTTCACGTCGCCGCCGTGCGCGCCCCAGGGCCCCCAACTGAACATCTTGTCCCAGACCACGCCCGCCTTCTTGACCCGCCACTTGGAATTCTTCTCGTCTGTGTAGATGGCGTAATCCTTGCAGAAGATCGGGGGTTGCTTCGTGAGCGCGGGTAGCGGAGGCACCTTGTTCGACGTCGATGTGGGGCTGGCATTGGCCTTGGCCTTGCCCTTGCCCTTGGCCTTACCTGCTGCCTTGGCCTTGGCCTTGCCCCGCGCCCTGTCGGTCTCCTCCGGCATCTCCTGGATGTAGGCGTCGACCTCCTGCTTCCTGACCGCGGGGTCCACGATGGCGGCGGCTGGCTTCTTCAGAACTGGTTCGGGCCCCTCATCATCGTCACCCTCCTCATCGACATCATCGTGTGGACGTTTCTTCAGGTCGGGGGTTGGCGCTGGTCCAGATGCAGGGGACGGCGCGGCCCCCTCAGGAAGGGGAGTGTCAAAGAGCGACCCATGCGACGAGCTCCTGTTCAAGAAGGTCAGCGGGAGCTCATCCTCTCGACGCCCGCCTCCTGCCGCTGTGTGGCCCATCATCTGGCTGAGCATGCTACCGGCCAGCTTGCACAAATTCTGCATGGTGGGCTCCTGCTGCTTGCCTCGCTGGTGATCGAACGCGACCATGGCGGTGCTCCCCCCCGCAAGGGCGTCATCGTATACGCTGTTCGTTTTGCGACACTTCGTGATCTAGTTGGCTTTGAAGAGCAGCGCCTCGGAAAACGGGGGCGGGAGGGGGGATGCGCCATCACCGTGCGCCTGCGGCTCGACCTCGATGAACGACGACACAGGGAATTGGTAATTGGACACTGTGGACTGCACTGAGCGCTTCGCCAAACGCTTCTTCTTTATACTCCTGTGGACACCGTGCGACCCTCATTGGGCACTTATACTTAAGCACGCACTACCGTGGGGAGCCAATAGGGCACCTACACACTACACTCACACCACAACCATACAACGGAAACACACATCAACACCAAGAAACGAGCACATATACCACGGCCCCCCCATAATCACCACCATTCCCCCCATCCACCCCTCCGACACCGATACTGAGGCATGTGTGCCTGATGTGGGGGTCGCGATGGAGGAGGAGAAGGAGGAGGATGAGGAAGAGGAGGAGGGGGATGATGATGATGATGATGATGATGATGCTGCTGCTGCTGATGATGATGATGATGATGATGATGATGATGATGATGATGATGATGATGACAAGGAGGTGAAGAAGGAGGAGGAAGGAGGAGGGAGGAGGAGGAGGAGGAGGAGGAGGAGGAGGAAGAAGGAGGAATAAAGGAGGAGAGGGGGGCAGGTGGTGGAGGAGGAGGAGGAGGAGGAGGAGGAGGAGCGCCCGTAACTGTCGTGCCTGACGTGGCCACCTCCGCGCGCGCGGGGTGGCCCGCCGGCCGGCCGTCGCAGCCGCGGTGCCGAGCGCGTGGGTGGGAGGAGCACGAACCAAAACTGGGAGGAGCAGAAACCAGAACTGGATGAGTCCGGGCGAGGTTTTTTTTTTTTTTGCTCGCAACGAGTGGCACCCAAAACCGTGCTGGGCTAGCTACTGGCCAAATGGCCACCCCAGGGCCAAACACAAAAAGTTTTCAAAGGGAACCTGCGCAGGCTGAATTGCTGCTACACCGCGTGGATGAGTCCGGGCGAGGATGAGTCGAGAATCTCTGAGATCCGTCGGCTCCGGAAGATGTCTCGGGCGCCGCGGCCTTCTCAGGGCGCTCCGGAGCGCTCTGGAACGGACGCGTCCCCGCCCTGGCCCCGTCCGAGGACAGCAAGGTAGCGTACGGTCAAAACTGGTAGCAAGGACGCGCGGTAAGGATGGAAGGCCTTTGGACGCGCATGTCGAAGACTTCTTGGGAGTAGAAAGCATACTATCCACCCATAATAGGCACCTCAACGAGCGACGCCTTTAGCAGACGCACCCAGGGAAGGGATCGAACAGGGCAGGGCTGTTTAGTAAACGTCGATTGTAAGGGTCGGGATGTTGTTTCCTCCCTGGATGGGACGCGCATGCCGAAGCTTCTCGAGAGGGGCTTGCCATCGAAAGGGATTAAGGACGGACCAGGGAGGCAAGGATGCAAGGGTCGGGTTCTCAATTCATTGGATAGTCGAAGCATGCGGTTAAAGCATACACGCTCTCTCTCTCTCTCGCGCAAACCATGTGTTAGAAACATCCCTGACCCCTTGGGAGGGCTGCCCACTCCTGCGGTCGGCTTCGACTGCAGGGCCTGGGCGCGTGCAGGCAACGGTCCGGACGCCGGCCGTGCTGGGCAGCAACGCCGCGGGGCCCGCGCGGGAAGCGGCGGAGCCCTGGGCGCGCAGGGCCGCGCCGCGGGCCGCGCCGCCAGGGCCACCCCTTGGGGGGCGGGTGGGTCGGGCCAGGCCGGTGGCGAAGCAAGCTGCAAGTGTGGCACGGCGTGGCCAACCGCGCCAGCGCCCGCGGAAGCCCGCTCTCGCCGTGCGGCTCCGCCTGGCGGGTCCTCCGCCGTGCCCGCGCCGAAGCGGTGAAAGGGGCACGGGTGGACGATGGAACGCTCTGCCATGCAGGCGCTTCACCAAGCCCCGCGGCAGCCAGACAGGTAGCGTTTTTTTTCCGTCAACTCGGCCCTCACGCCCCCATCTGCAACACAATCGGGGCTGAACGGCGCGCACGCAGTGCGACGTCGGCCACTCCCCCGCTAGGGTTCCCGCAAGCTGCCCAGCAAGTGCCAGGGACCGCATAGGCCAGCTGTTGTCGTAGCACTGCCCGTCAGCGATGCAAGTCGCCCAGGACAGGGCGATAGGGCCACCATGCGCGAACGCGGTGCTCGATGGTCTTGCGAAGGTCTCGGGGCGCAAGCATTGGGCAGCCGCGCGCGCGCAGGCGCACTGCACGCGGCATGGCGGTCCACCGCGGGATGAGTAGGAAGAGAAGGATGATGAAGATGAAGATGAACCTGACATTTAGTTTGAAGATAATGCTGATGATGCTGATGCTGATGATGCTGATGATGCTGCTGCTGATGATGATGCTGATGATGGTGATGATGTTGGTGCTGATGATGATGATTCAGATGATGATGATGCTGATGCTGATGATGGTGCTGATGATGATGCTGAATAGGATGAGGATGATGATGATGCTGTTGTTGATGATGATGCTGCTGCTGATGATCATGCTGATGCTGCCGCTGATGCTGCTGATGATGATGGTGATGATGCTGATGCTGCTGATGCTGATTATGATGATGGTGATGATGCTGATAGTGATGATGACGATGATGATGGTGATGATGATGATGATGATGATGCTAATGCTGATGCTGATGCTACTGCTGATGATGATGATGGTGATGCTCCTGCTGCTGCTGATGATGATGGGAATATTGTTGTTGTTGTCGTTGATGCTGCTGATGATGATGAAGGAGGAGGAGGAGGAGGAGGGGGAGGAGGAGGAGGGGGGAGGGGCAGGGGGACGAGGATGAGGAGGAGGAGGAGACGGAGAAGGAGGAGGAGGAGGTGCAGGGGGCAGGGGGATGATGATGATGATGATGATGATGATGATGATGATGATGATGATGATTCTGATGGTGAGGCTACTGATGATGATGGTGACGATGATGATGATGAGGACGATGATGCTGATGATGGCGATGCTGATGATGCTGATTCTGATGATGTGGATGATGATGATGACGATGATGATGGTTGTGCTGATGGTGATGATGCTGCTGATGATGATGCTGATGATCATTGTGATGACGATGATGGAAATAATGATGATGATGCTAATATTGCTGATGATGAAGATGATGAGGAGGAGGCGGAGGAGGAGAAGGATGAGGAGGAGGAGGAGGATGGGGGGAGGGGCAGGGGAATGTGGATGAAGATGATGATGATGATGAGGAGGAGGAGGAGGGGGAGGGGGCAGGGGGATGATGAGGATGATGATGTTGTTGCTGATGATGATGCTGATGATGATGGTGCTGCTGATGATGATACTGATGATGCTGATGATGATAATGATGATGATGATGATGATGATGATGATGATGACGATGATGATGACGATAACGATGACGATGATGATGATGCTGATGATGCTGGTGATGATGATGATCATGATGCTGACGAGGATAATGAGGTTTATGATGACGACGATGACGATGATTATGATGATGGTGATGATGATGCTGATGACGATGATGGTGGTGGTGGCGATGCTGATGCTGATGATGCTGATGATGATGATGATGATGATGATGATTCTGATTTTGATGATGATGATGCTGCTGATGCTAATGATGAGGAGGATGAGGATACTGATGATGATGATGATGATGATGAGGAGGAGGAGGAGGAGGAGGAGGAGGAAAGAGAGCGAGACAGATAGAGGAAAGCGAGAGCAGGGGGAGGGCAGGTGGAGCAGGCGCGAGAGCGGGAGGAGGGAGGAGAAGGCCGACTCTCGCCATCACCGCGGCTGTCGCTGCCCCGAAGGCAAGCGAGGGGAAAATTGGCAATTCTGTGCGCAGGAGGGCTGCATGCCTCCACCTTCTTCGCCACAGGCGTCCGAGGACGATCTTTTTCGCTTGCTGCTCCACTTCCCCCTGCGCCTCCACGTCCACGTCCGCTTCTCCTCGTCGTCGTAGTCGGCATCCTGCTCCTCCTCCAACTCCAGGTCTGCCTCCAACTCCAACTCCTCCTCCAACTCCAGCTGCAACTCCACCTCCTCGGCGTCGTGCTCCGGCCCTCGTGCTTGTGAGTGCAGCCTCCTGAGTCGCACCGCCAGACGCGTCGGCAAGGCGGTCCGAGCGTTTAGTCTGAGATTTCTTCGCCAGTCGTGGTACTGAAGGCTGCATCTTCCAGCAAGTGTGCGGATGGAGTGATGCTCGCAGGTGGTTGTGGTGGTGGTGGTGGTGGTGGTGGTGGTGATGGTGATGGTGATGGTGATGATGATGATGATGATGATGATGATGATGATGAAGATGATGGTGCTACCCCCGAGCGCCCCGCGCATGCGTCTTCAAGGTTCCCGCCACTTGCACCGGATGGAGGGCGGGTCCCGTTCAGCACGTGGCTCTCGCCCTGGCGCCGCGCGCAAGAGCCCGTAGAGCTACCCAACAGTTACACAGAAGAGGGGGGGGCGCTGCCAACTGTGCCACGCTCCGCCCCCTCCTCCTCCCCCTCCTCCTCCACTAGGGGGACGAGGAGGAGGAGGGGGACGAGGAGGGGGAGGAGGAGGAGGAGGAGGAGGAGGAGGAGGAGGAGGAGGAGGAGGAGGATGAGGAGGAGGGGGGCGAGGAGGAGGGGGAGGAGGAGGAGGCGGAGAATTCATCAGACGCTCCCGCTTTAACTGTGCAGCCGTGCCACGCTCACGCGGGCCGCGAGCGGCTCCTCTTCAGACTCGGGCTGTCGCTTCCGCCCTCCGCGGGCCCTCCCGGCAGAAGCTCGAACCAGTGCAGCAGCCTGCGCGGAGGGAGAGTGGTTCAATCTGAAGACGGGGCCCTCGCACGCAACATTCTTTTTTGAACTCCACGCTCTGTCCACCATGTTTAGCCAGGCACCCTACGGCGGGGGGAGAGAGCCTGCAAAGTAATGCTCAGGCCATTATTGAAAAAATTGCTACCAAACCGCCAACAACGGAGAACTGAGATAAAGTACAACCCCACGAGGAGCAGAACGACTTGATCTTCGTCCTCACGCTGCAGCACAACACGTAAACTTGCCCCTGGGCACCAGTTCACCCGCTCCTTCTCCAGCTGGCCTCTCCCTTGAGACGCCCTCAACCTTGACAGTCACCCTCACTGTGGTACCCCCGGCAGCATCGATCGGCTGGATCTCTAGCACAGCGAGCAGAACAGCCAGCCCTTACTGGGGCATGTCCTCTCCCTCTCCTCCACTCCTCCGCCTCCTCCTTCTTCTCCTCATCCTCTTCATTCCTCTTCTCATCCCGTACACTCCTTTCATCCTCCTAAACGTGTGAGCACTGCCTGCTCAAGCCGCTCTCTCACTCTTTAGCCGCCAGGCGATGGGAAGCGTTTTCCTCATCAGCAAGCGGATCTCGCTGGTTATCCCCTCTGATTTTATCGAGAGCAACTCTTTGCACAACGGGGCTGTCACCCAAAGGGCGGGCCCAAGGGGCGCTCGTCCTCCAGGGAGGGTGCTCCCCGCAGGGCAAAGGAAGGCCTGCAGGGACCTCCGAGGAGGAGACCTGCGGCGGGAGGGCGAATGTATTTCAGCGTAAGGGATGGCTTACTCTGGTCCTCGTCCGCCTCCTCGTCCGCCTCCCCCTCACTCGTATCCACCACCTCCCCGTCTTCCTCCCCTGCACCGTCACCGCAACTTCCACATCCCCCCCCCCTTCCTCCGTTTCCACCACCTCCGTGTCATCCTCCTCAGCCTCTCCACCTCCACCTCCCCTGCCAAGTCCTCCTCCTCCACCTTCTCGTGCCCCGCCCTGGCCGCGAGAAGCACTGGGAGGCGACTGGCCCGTCTTCGCCCTGTCCGGTCCTGACGCTCCCCTGGCCCGCCTCCCGTCCACCAGGGGGAGGGGGGCGCCGATGCCAGCCCGCTCCCATGCCAGCCTTCGGCCCGCCTCCCCCCGCGGCCAAGCTCTGCCCTCGGCCCTCGGGGATCGAAGGGGGCGGGGTGTTAGGATGGCTCGGCTGCTTAGCTGCCCCGATACGCAACACGCGATACGTACCGTGTCGATACGGAGCTCAACGCGTAGGCTGAACACGTAGGTCCGACGCGATACATTCGCCAAGACTGTTCCAACACGTGGAGCCGACACGCAACGCATTGACACGGACGTCTGGAGCACGGGACGTGCTGCGCTTTCGAAACGCGCGCACCGAGGCAGCTGAGCTTGGCCGAGATCTGCTCTCTGGCGCTTCGGCCTCTGGGCCACGCCTCCGGCAGCACCTCGCTGAAGCCCGGAGAGGCCGGGGCCCGGGGCGGCACGCCGCCCTGCCTGCTCATGCCCCTCTCGCTCCTCGTGCTGAAGTGCTGCCCACGACGCTCGAGGGGAGAAGACTTGCTCCAGGTCGGGCATGTTCCCCTAAAGTGGGATTTTGGACGAAAAATAAGAAATACCCCCAAAATGCTCAAATTATGCCCAACAATACTAAAAAAGTAGTCCCGGATTATTTTAAGACTATTTTTGAATATTCCCCCTGTAGAGGGACAGGCCCGACTTACGATTTGTTGTCTCTGCTGTCGGTGGGGCGGAGCCCCCTGGAGGGCTCCCACAGCCTTCGGGGTCTGGTGGCGGCACTGGAACTTGCCACCTCCCTGCCTGCCCCCGCCTGGCAGGCAGGAGCTTCGACAGGGAGTGGAGGAGC
>CAUYUJ010012441.1:0-15000 GCA_963575745.1 Prorocentrum cordatum | reverse complement strand
AAACTACGAATTAAACACAATTCGAATATCATTTAGGGTACTAGCAATACTGGTAATAGTTATAACACTGAGAATAAGAAGATGACCATGAATGATAATGATAATCATCATAAACAGGATAACAATGATGATGATTATGATGATGTTGATGGTGATGGCGATTCTGATGATGGTGGTGATAGTGAAGGTGATGGCGATGGTGATAGTAATGGTGTTGATGGTAATGTCGAAGCTGAAGTTGATGCTGATGATGATGATGATGATGCTGATGGTGATGGTGATGGCGGTGATGATGATGATGATGATGATGATGATGATGATGATGATGGTAATGACATAGAGGAAGAGGAGGAGGAGGAGGAGGAGGATTTTTTTTTGACATCCACAGCCATGGACCCCACGTGAATGAGGAAGGTGATGAGGGACTTGCCGAACACCAGGACGACGGAGTAGCCAACCAAGAATACGACAACTCCCACCATCAGGAAAGATACTTCGAAGGAGTCGAGAACTTCAATGAAATACAAGCTTTGGACACGCAGACCGAATGACCGTCAAATCTCGTCGGACAGCGGCAGCCCATGCAATTCGAAAAGAATGACGCCGCGACCCAGGAAGAGCCCCGTGCAGTACCCGACAGATACCAGCAGCTCCACATACAGGAGGCGGGAGAGGTCGAACCAGGAATCCACGCTCCGTGCGAGAAAAAATGAGTGTCGTAACGGCGCCCCGTGCCGCGGCCCAGAACCGAAAATCCATAAAAGGACGACTCAAAAGGAAGTATCTTGAAGAAAAATAAGGAAGGCGACGCCGTCAGCCAAACAGTCGCCCTTCTCCTGGGTCATGAGGAAGATCTCGAGGAACCCAAACAGCCTTGCGTTCAGGAACAGGACCTGCGACATCGCGAGACTTCTCAAGAGCGGCGAACTCGCGAGAAGGAACATCACGAAGCCAGACTCGAGCAATGCGGTCGCGAGCAGCCCACCACGCTGCGCTCGAGACACGGTCGGGGCAATCCACATGACCAGCAGCGAGGGGGACGTCTGGGATATCCACGTCCTGCCACGCTGTGCTGCTGCTGCTGCTGCTGCACACCCTGACATCTGACACAATCTCGGCGCAGCTGGAGAAAACCACTGCTCCACACGTGCACCTGTGCCCGACGGGATCCACGGTGAGGCCGAGGATCGGGTGGAAGCAAGCAGCGTCTGCGCGCAGACCGTCCTCCACTCCACCTCCAGCGCGACCAGAGCCACGGGGACGACGACCGCGAGGACGGCGACCACGTCCCTGGCGCTGAAGGCGGTTCAGCACAGCCCCCTGCGCCTCCGCGAAATCCGAAGCGGGAATGCCAAACTCGTGCGAGGCGAGGTTGCGCCGCGCTACGGCCAGAGGCGGGGGGTCCTCCTGGGCGATGTCGGCGGCCAACACCGGCGCCACCAGCCGGAGCCGCGCTAGCAGCTCGCCGCCCTCTTGCCCCTCCTGCCTGACCAGCTGCTCCAGCGCCGCTCGGGAAGCAGCAGCGTCCGCGAGCGCAGCGGCCAGTTGCGCCTGCAACCGACGGATGGCGGAGTCGGCCGCGGCGGCAGCGGCGCGCTGGGCAGCTCGGCGCTGAGCCGAGCGCTTTGTGGGGCTCTCCAGAGCCTCCTCCCGTACAGCCATCATGCCCGTGAGCCAAAAGCCCCGCTCCCCCAAGTCCCTCACGCCCGCCGCGTTGCCCCGTGAACCTGGGGTCGCAGGGTACGCCGAGGGACAAGGTCCAGGAGCAGGGGGCCTACGGAAAGGCATGAGCCAAAATGGCTACGGAGGAGGAGGAGGAGGAGAATGAGGAGAATGAGGAGGGACATGGAGAAAGGGAGAGAGAGAGAGAGAGAGAGAGAGCGGAGGAGCAATCATGCTGCAATACCCTCCCGTATGGAATCACCTTCCCGTGAGCAGTTTCAAACAATTGTGCATATTGTTTTTCACAGAGCGGAACGGCCCCGTGAAAGACACACCCGCTGGCCCGCAATTCAGACAGGAGTTCCCTTTTTATAAGGGAACTGGAATAACACAAGTTGGGAACATAAAATTGGAACAGTGTCTTGCCATGACGCCGTTTGGCGAAGGAATCGACGAGCATGAGGTGGAAATAAGTCAGTCGAGAGCCTCATGTTGAAAATGAGGCGCCCTCATCCCGTGTAGCTGACGCACCTGCCTAGACAGTGTCGAATAGATGTTGAGGTTGGCGACGGCCCCATTTTGAAAAAGGGCTTCCGTCCATCCGTTCAGCTTTTTGATATCTCCAATTTTCCAAGACGAATGTGCTCGGCGACACGGCGATCGCCTCATTTTGCACACGGCCCACCCCACACCCGTGTAATTATTACGGTTCGCGACGCCAAGGCGACAGCTCCATTTTGAATGCCACCAGCCCTCCATCCATCTAGCAAGTGGGCTTGATTAAACCGAATGCGCGCGGCGCCAAAGCGAACGGCCCACCTTGAAAACGAATCGGTTGTCCATCCGTTGAGGTTCCAGCTTCATCATCGCAAATCGTGGGGAAGTCTTAGAAGACACGCCGAGCCCGCCCTGACCATGCTTCTGGTGGTGCGACAGGGAGGACTTCTGTACACGGAAGATGATGGTTGTGATGATGTTGATGGTGATGATGATGGGAATGATGTTGATGATGATGATGATGATGATGATGATGATGATGATGATGATGATGATGATGATAACGATGATGGTGATGATGATGATGTTGATGATGATGCTGCTGGTGATGATGATAATGCTGGTGTTGATGCTGTTGATGCTGCTGATGTTGATGATGGTGATGGTGATGGTGGTGATGGTTATGATGATGATGATGTTGGTGATGGTGATGGTGATGCTTGTGATGATGCTGATGATCATGTTGCTGATGATGGTGGTGGTGATGATGTCGCTGATGATGATGCTGCTGATGATGATGAATATGATGATGGTGATAATGATGATGACGATGATGATGATAATGATGGTGATTATGATGCCGATGATGATGATGATGTTGATGATGATGATGATCATGATGATGATGATGGTGATGTTGATGGTGATGCTGATGCGAGGAGTAGAAGGAGGTGTGAGAAGGAGGTGGGAGGAGGAGGAAGAGGAGGAGGAGGAGGAGGAGGAGGAGGAGGAAGATGAGGTGCCAGAAGCGCGGCTAGAAGGAGGAGGCGGCAGTAGGGTGAGGAATCGGAGGGGGAGGGAGGAGGAGGAGGAGGAGGAGGAAGAGGAGGAGGAGGAGGAGGAGGAGGAGGAGGAGGAGGAGGAGGAGCTGGTTGAGGAGGAGGAGCAGGAGGAGGAGGAGGAGCATCAGCAGCAGCAGCAGCAGCAGCAGCAGCAGCAGAGGCAGCAGTACTAGTAGTAGTAACAACCAGCAGCAGCGGGGGGCCTCTCAGAAGGTGACCTTCGATCTTGACAAGCTGAAGCAGGAGCTGGAGGCCGCGCAAGAGGAGGCCTGGGAGGCGAGCATGGCTCGTGCTCTCTTGCTGGCCAGGCTCCTCCTCTGGGCCTTGGGGGGACACCCTGGTCGCCACGGCTCGTCCGCGCCGCCCCAGGGGCGGCGCTCGTCCTCCTTGATCTCGCCGGAGAGTCGAGACGAAGTCGCCCCTCCCTCCCGCGTCTTTCTCGTCTGCGTTGATGCCTCCTTGGCGCTTCCCGTCGCCACGGCCGGGCCCGCTTCGCAAAACGGGTCGGGATGGACCCCAGGAGAGGTTCCGGGACCGATGTGGAGCGACTTTGGGCCAGGCGGGAGAGACCATGGTCTCGAGTGGCCTTCCGATGCTCGGCCCCCCTCCTCCCACACATCCGTCCTTCCTCTTCGCCGTCCAGCATGACCCCCTCGCTCTCCGCCGCGCTCCGCCATCCTTCCTCCTCCTGCCTTTCCAGGCTTGCCTGGGGAGGTATCATCCTTCTCCTCCTCTTCCTTCTTCGCCGCCTCCTCCTCCTCCTCCTCCTCCTTCTTCCTCTTGAAGGAGGAGGCGGAGGTCGAGGCTAAGGCGGATGCTGCTGCTGCTGGTGAGGGTGACGATGATGATAATGACGATGCCGATGCCGATGCCGATGCCGATGCCGATGCCGATGCCGATGCCGATGCCGATGCCGATGATGATGATGATGATGATGATGATGATGATGATGATGATGATGATGATGATGATGATGGTGATGGTGATAGTGATGGTGATGGTGATGGTGATGGTGATGGTGGTGGTGATGATGATGCTGGTGCTGATGCTGATGCTGATGCTGATGCTGATGCTGATGCTGATGCTGATGCTGATGCTGATGCTGATGCTGATGCTGATGCTGATGCTGATGCTGATGCTGATTCTGATGCTGATGCTGATGCTGATGCTGATGATGATAATGAGGAGGAGGAGGAGGAGGAGGAGAGGGATGAGGATGAGGATGAGGATGATGATGATGAGGAGGAGGATTATGCTGATGCTGATGATGATGATGATGATGATGATGGTGGTGGTGGTGATGTTGATGACGATGATGATGCTAATGATGATAATGATGAGAATGATGATGCTGCTGATGATGATGATCATGATGGTGGGGATGGTGATGGTGATGGTGGTGATGGTGATGATGATGGTGATGGCGATGATGGTGATGGTGATGGTGATGGTGATGGTGATGGGTGATGATGGTGGGTGGTGGTGAGTATGATGATGATGGTGATGATGATGGTGATGCTGAGTATGATGCTGATGCTGATGCTGAAGATGAGGCTGCTGCTGCTGCTGATGATGATGATGATGGTGATGCTGATGCTGATGCTGGTGCTGCTGCTGATGATGATGACTGATAAGATGAGGAGGAAGAGGAGGAGGAAGAAGAGGAGGAGGATAACCAGGATGAAGTTCAGGATCAATATGCGGATGATGATAAGGATGTGGACGAAGATGTGGATGAGGATGAGGATGCTGATGAGGATGAGGATGAGGATGAGGATGAGGATGGTGATGATGCTGGTGGTGATGGTGATGGTGATGGTGATGATGATGGTGATTGTGGTAGTGATGGCGATGATGATGATGATGATGATGATGATGATGATGATGATGACGATGAGGGCGCGGTTAAGAATGAAGATGAGGGTAATCGTGGTGATGATGATGGTGATGGTGATGACAATGATGATGATGATGATGGTGCTGGTGAGTGATGATGGTGGTGGTTGATGTTGACGTTACAGTTGATGGTGGTTGGGGTGATTATGGTAGTGATTATGGGATGATGGTGATGGTGATTAGTGATGGTGGTGGTTGTGGTGGAAAAGATGATGGTGAGGAGGAGGAGGAGGAGGAGGAGGAGGAAACACAGTATACGCATGGTGCGAATATTGATGAGAAAAAAGGGACGCCCCGCTCAGGGACGAGGAGGAAGAGGTGGAGGATTCTGCTACGAGGATTCTGCTATCCAGATCGGCCGTGCCATGAGCAAGAGAGCGCGACCGACGACGATGAGACAGCACCATCCCCCAGGCTTCTCCTGGGCGACATGGGGCTGCATCAGAAAAGGCGGTTGGTGGTCGGGTGTCGCCCTTCCCCCAACCGATTCAAACGCCCAGAGATCTTCCGAGGATCGCCCCCAGGACACTGAGACACGCCGTGGCAGCACGCTGCCACTGCCTGCTTCTCGCACGCACGCTTGGGCAGCCCCGCTGCCACTGCCTGCTTGCTTCCCCTTCTTCCCACGAGTGGCTTTCCTCCATTCCTGCTCTCGCACAACGGGCTGATCTATGCACTGTAACTGAGGGTAGCTCGTCCGTGCCCTGCCATTTCGCGCCGGAGCCCGTTCGTTGGCCCCTGCACTTCTCGCACGCGCTGCTTCTAGCGAGTGTAGCTAGATAGAGTCGGGCTCCAACGTTGCCTCCCGCTTCTCCCAGCGCACGGTGGTGGCTAGGAAGGTGACGTTTGGCTCCAGCATTGCTTCCCTCTTCTCGCAGCGGCTTGCCCAGATCCCAACGCTGTAGCAGACGACGTCGGGCTCTGCCTTCGCCTCCCACTTTTCGCAGGATGGCGCTCTTCTCGCACACACTGTTCCCAGAGGTGTTAGCTCTGCCTTCGCCTCCCACTTCTCGCAGGGTGGCGCTCTTCTCGCACACACTGTTCCCAGAGGTGTTAGCTATACGACGTGTGGCTCCAGCTTTGCTTCCCTCTTCTCGCAGCGGCTTGCCCCGATCCCAACGCTGTAGCTGTCGACATCGGGCTCTGCCTTCGCCTCCCACTTCTCGCAGGATGGCCGCGGCAGAACATTGCTCGCTTTTCTCGCACGCACTGTTCCCAGAGGCGTTAGCTAGAAGAGACACTCGGGCTCCAGCTTCGCCTCCCTTTTCTCGCAGCGGCTTGCCCCGATCCCAACGCTGTAGCTGTCGACATCGGGCTCTGCCTTCGCCTCCCACTTCTCGCAGGATGGCCGCGGCAGAACATTGCTCGCTTTTCTCGCACGCGCTGTTCCCAGAGGCGTTAGCTAGAAGAGACACTCGGGCTCCAGCTTCGCCTCCCTCTTCTCGCAGCGGCTTGCCCCGATCCCAACGCTGTAGCTGTCGACATCGGGCTCTGCCTTCGCCTCCCACTTCTCGCAGGATGGCCGCGGCAGAACATTGCTCGCTTTTCTCGTACGCGCTGTTCCCAAAGGCGTTAACTAGTAGAGACACTCGGGCTCCAGCTTCGCCTCCCTTTTCTCGCAGCGGCTTGCCCCGATTCCAACGCTGTAGCTGTCGACGTCGGGCTCTGCCTTCGCCCCCCACTTCTCGCAGGATGGCCGCGGCAGAACATCGCTCGCTTTTCTCACCCGCGCTGTTCCCAGAGGCGTTAGCCAAAAGAGACACTCGGGCTCCAGCTTCGCCTCCCGCTTCTCGCAGGCCCTCCTTCTCGCACGGGCGACTCCCAGCGTTGCAGCTGATCGTGGCCCACTCGCGCATTTTGCACAGCGCCAGCGTCCGCTGCCACTGCGCGCTCCCTTTCTCGCACGGATTGCTCCCAGCGTTGTAGCTGATCGTGGCCCCCCCGCGTCTTCGTCCCTGTCGCAGCGCCAGCTCTGGCTGCCACTGCTTGCTTTCTCGCAGCGTCAGCTCTGCCTGCCACTGCTGGTCTTCTCTCACGGCCTGATCCCTACGCTGTAGCTGATCACGACTCTGTTGTCCCCGCATTCTGCCCGCGGCGCCGCATCGGGTGGCGCCCCGGTCTGCCAGGAGGTGGAGGAGGGTGGAGACGGAGAGGAAGAGGAGGGGGCGGGAGGGGGCGGGCATCCTGGCAGCTGCGCGTTCGCCTGATCTCAGCGTTGTAGCTGATGACGTGGGGCTCCGCGCTGTTTCTTCACGATTCGGGCGCGCAGCGCCACTTCGAAGGTTGCGCGCCGCATCGTCCAAGGGGCCCGGTGCAGGGGGGGGGGGGCCGCTCGGACGCGAAATGGCTGAGGAGGAGGAGGAGGAGGAGGAGGAGGAGGAGGAGGAGGAGGAGGAGGAGGAGGAGGAGGAGGAGGAGGAGGAGGAGGAGGAGGGGGAGGAGGAGAGGAGAGGAGGAGGAGGAGGAGGAGGAGGAGGAGGAGGAGGAGGAGGAGGAGGAGGAGGAGGAGGAGGGTCGAGAATAAGGGGGAGCGGGAGGAGGGTGAGGAGGAGGAGCAATGAGAACGAAGACGACGGCTCGGACGAGGGTGAGGAGGAGGAGGACGAGGGTGAGGAGGAGGAGGAGGAGGAGGAGGAGGACCAGTGTAAACCCAAGGGTCACCAACGATGTTGGAGTAAACCCTCCTTCCAAGCTCCCTCTTCATAGGCCCCTACAACGGTTCATTTCCATTGATGGAACTGCCTCGTTGGAAGACACCCGTTTGAAGATCCTGAACCATGCAAAAACATTGCTCTCGGGATTCCAACGCCACGGGTCAACGTGATTGTTGCGTCCTGACGATCTTGAATCATGACAGAACGCCATTCTTAGGACTTCAACACAGAAAACCACTGCAACTGTTGCACCCGCATAATCCTGAATCTTTCCAAGTCACAATTTCTGGTACGTTGATGATGGAAACCCGTGAAATTCGTGAACAGTTTGTAAACGAATGCGCGCGGCGCGAAAGCGAGAGCCACATCTTGAAACGGAACTGCCGTCAACCCGTGAAACTACGAATGCGCGCGGCGCTAAGGCGAGAGCCACATGTTGAAAAGGAACCGCCCTCAATCCGTGCAGACCTTGCATTTGTTACCACGAATGCGTTTTGAAAACGACCCGCCCTCAATCCGTGAACCTCTTTCGCAATTGTTTACAACGAGTGCGCGCGGCACTAAGGCGAGAGCCACTTTTTGAAAACGGCCCGCCCTCAATACGTGAAACCTTTATGTTTTTTACCACGAATGTGTGCGGTGCTAAGGCGAGAGCCACATTTTGAAAAGGAACCGCCCTCAATCCGTGAATCTCTTGCAAAATTGTAAAACGAATGTGCGCGGCGTTAAAACGAGAGCCACATTTTGAAAAGGAGCCGCCCTCAATCCGTGAAGCCCTTGCATTTTTATAAGAATGTGCGCGGCGCTAAGACAGGAGCCACATGTTGATAACGACCCGCCCCCAATCCGTGAAGAAAACTTTTGCATGTTTTGTAAAACGAATGTGCGTGGCGCTATGGCGAGAGCCGCATGTTGAAAAGGAACCGCCTTCAAGTGTGAAACTTTTGTATGGTTTACAACGAATGTGCGCCGCGCTAAGGAAAGAGCCACAGTTTGAAAACACCCCGCCCACAATCCGTGAAGCTCTTGCAAATGTGTAAACGAAAGTGCGCGGCGCTGAGGCGAGAGCCACATTTTGAAAACCACCCGCCCTCCATCCGTGAAACCCTTACAAGTTTGTAAACGAATGTGCGCAGCGCTAAGGCGAGAACGACATGTTGAAAACGACCCGCCCTCAATCTGTGAACCGTTTGCAAATGTTTAAAATGCGCGCGGAGCTAAGGCGAGAGCCACATGTTGAAAACCACCCGCCCTCCATTTGCGAAACTGTCGCCAAGGTTTTAGTTTCAGAGTCATAAATCAGACGGAACGCCCGGCCCGCCCTAAAAATTTGTTTCGGGGCGCGACAGGGAGAAATTATATATAAGGAAAAGGAATGGAGGAGGAGGAGGGGTCTTGTACTGCCTGTACTTTTCTGGCCGTTCTGGTGCCCTTTTCGGGCCGCTTTGGCGCCGGGAGACCCTTCTCGCAGCCATAATCCTAGGCCGTGTTGGGGGACCCCGACTCCGCTGCCCCTTTTGTCCCCCGCATTTCAAGTTGGCCGTACATCGGGTTTGGGCAGCACGTGCGTGAGAGGACAAACAGGCGGACCCCTCGGGGCTCGCTCGAGTCTGAAGCCAAACTTGAACTTGGGGAGGGGGATAGGGGGAACACAAGGTCGAATCCAAGGGGGCAGTGCTTTTGTCCCTTTAGCGTTCCATGGGCGCGCACCCTTCGCTTCCTGTATCCCTCTCGTCGTCGTCGTCCTCCTCCTCCTCGTCCTCCTCCTCCCCCTCCCCCTCCTCCTCCTCATCCTCCTCCTCATCCTCATCCTCCTCCTCCTTCTCCTCCTCCTCCTCCTCCTCCTCCTCACTATCCCCCCTCATTCTCCTCATTATCCTTCCCTTCGCTGCGCCGCGGCGCTCAGAGCTTCTTACAGTCAAGACGCTCAAATCATGACCGCGATGGGCTCAGGAAGGGCTCGGGTCTTCGGGCCGCTCCTTAGATTTTATCCGGCTGCCTGCGGCAAACCCCGCCACAGTGCCAGTGCAACAGCGCTACAGGACGGAGGCTGAGTGCGGTAGCAGCGCAATTCCGACGAATGTTCTGATGAGGACGGGTCGTGACTTCGACCTCGTCTCCCTTCGCGCGATAGGAAGGAGGCCCAGTTCATACCCCGCGGCAGTTCAGCAAGTGGTCCGAGTTTGGGACGGTCGTGATTCCGACGTAGTTTTCGTCCGCGCGGTAGGGAGGAGGAGGAGGAGGAGGAGAAGGAGGAGGAGGAGGAGGAGGAGGAGAACATGAGGACTATGAGGAGAAAGCTTTTCGGGGCCCTCTTGGGGCCTCCTGGAGGCTTCCTGGGAGCCTCTTGTGCGGCCCCCTGGGGGGCCCTTAGGATCCTCCTATGGCCTCTTGCGGGCATCCTGGGGCCTCCTGAGCTGTCTTAGGGAGGCGATTGGCCCGCCTGACGCCTTCGGAGGCTGTCCTGGGGGCCTTTATGGGCAGTCGTGGTGCCCTCTTGGAACGCTTTAGGACTGTCTTGGGGCCTCCTTTGAAGCCTCTTGGGCGATCTTGGGTCTTTTTGGGGCCGACTCGGGGCCCTCTTGGGGGCCGCATGGGCTGTCTTGGAGCTAACGTGGAAGCCCCTTGGGCCGTATTGTGGTCGGAAACCCAAACAGGCAAGGCATTCAAAGGGACATCAATGATTTTGGCCCCCTCGGGTTCTCCTGGAGGGCCTCTTGGAGCTCTCTTGGGACGTATTGGGAGCTTCTCGGGCCGTCTTGAGGTTGTTTTGGAAGCCTCTTGAGCCGTCTTGGGCCATCTTTGGCCGTTTGGGTGCCATATTGACTGCCTTGGAAACCGTCCTGGAAGCCATTTTGGTTGTTTGGAGGCCGACAAGAGTGCAGGGAAGCGATTTTAGAGGATGCGATTTTCGAGGGACGCGCGTGGTGAAGGGTGGACCCTGGAAACCATGAAAAACAACGGACAACAGACGAGCATTCTAACGCCCACTCTGTGCAGGCACGGTGGCGGATGTCGTGGAACCTGTCTGTGGCCTAGGCCCGCCGTGGCCAGAAAAGCTCCTTCGTTCTGTATTTCGTCATGGTAGCCTGGCATCGCTCGGACATGTGCGTTTTTTCTCGGCGAGAACCATGAAGGACCGTCCTGGACCATCGAGCAACAAAAAACACGCACGAAACCGACAAGTGTACGGGAAATGGACGTCCGAGCGATGGCAGGGTAGCACAATGATTGTAGCTCTGGGACGTGTCGGCCACCGTCGCTGTCGCTGTCGCCGTCACCCGAGTCGGTGGCACTGACGAGGGGGTGGCGGCGGCAATGCCAGTGCGGAAATGCGCCCAGAGTCCAGCAAGGCATGAGGGTGCAAACCCGACTTGTCTGGCTGATGCTCTGGGGTGGGCTCGTCGCTCTTTCTGCCCTGGAGTCCCAGAGTCCGCCGAGACAGCGTCGATCCCCAGCGACGACGACGACGTTGACGACGACAACGACGACGACGAAGTTGACGACGACGACGATGACGGCGGCGACGACGACGACGACGACGGCGACGACGACGACGACGACGACGACGACGACGACGACGACGACGACGACGACGACGACGACGGGGGCGGCGGCGGCGGCGGTGGCGACGGCGGCGGCGGCGACGGCGACTGCGACGGCGGCGAAAACGGCGGCGGTGGCGGCGGCGATAAGCGGCGATTCCCACGCGCCCAGCGGCGAGGTTCGTGCAGCTGGCCGGCGAGGCCATGCAGACGCACGTCTCGGGCGTCGGCAGCGCCCAGTGTAGCTCCACGCACGAGTGCCGCCGCCACCTGGATTCGGGCGTCCGCTGCGGGCCAGCCAGCGACGACGACAACAACAACGACGACAGCGACGACGACGACGACGACGACGACGACGACGACGACGACGGCGGCGGCGGCGGCGGCGGCGGTGGCGGCGGCGGCGGCTGCGGCAGCGGCGGCGGCGGCGGCAACGGCGGCGGTGGCGGCGACGGCCCAGCATGCAGTTTTTTTCACGCCGGGCGTTTTCAGCGTGGTTTCGGGCCTGGGGACCCTCACAGATCGCTGCGTCTGAAAAATGGTGCAGAAAGATGTGGGGGTCTATCGGGCTCCTGTCGCTTTTGCTTACGACGCTGCACTTTTTTCGCGGCGTCGGATCCCAGGGCCCGCGCCGATGCGGCGCGACCCGGTGCACGTTCCGCTACCATCCTTGCCGACTTCCCGGTGCGATGCCGACTGCTCTTGCCTGCGCCCCCCGCGCCCAGAAACGCTCGTCCCCGTGCCGGGAGCCAGTTTCGTTTTCATCGGTGGTTGGTGAATATTCGTGTTTAAAGAAAAATCATTGTTGATCTCCGGAAACGGTTCCGCGCGCCCTTGCCTCGACGCTGGCTACATTTTCTCTGAAAATGAGGCTCCCGCTCGAGCGTTAGCTTGAGTCTAAATGTGGGGCCTTGGAGGCCCAGCTACGACAACAACGTCTCCAGCTCGATACTTCCTCACAATTTACCCCCAAACGCCCTTGCCAGAGAGGCCCCCGAACTCAGGAGCGGCGCTCTCGCTCGAGACTTCCTCGCAATTTAGTCTAGTTGGCGGAGGCCCAGCCACGACAAGGGATCCTGCTCGATATTTCCTCACGATTTACTCCGAGAGCCCCTGGCCAAGAAGGCCCCCGAACTCAGGAACAGCGCTCTCGCTCGAGAGTTTCCCGTAATTCAGACAAGTTGGTGGAGGCCCAGACACGGCGACAAGTGCTCCGGTTCAACAATTTCTCCGTAGATATTCCGAGAGCCCCTGGCCAGAGGCCCCCGAACTCAGGAACGGCGTTCTCGCTCGAGACTTCCTCGTTTTTCAGTCAGTGGCCGATAAGGAAGAGATTTCCCCCGAAAGGGGTGCAATCCAAGACGAAGTGGGCGTGTATCGAGGGTTGGGGTATATGGAATGTAAGACACGCGTGCCAGTAAGAGCGAACAGTCTTAAAATTATGGTTGTTGCTGTTGCTGTTGCTGTTGCTATTATTGCTGTTGTTGTTGCTGCTGGTGTTGTTGCTGCTGCTGCTTTTGTTGCTGTTGTTGTTGCTGATGTTGTTGTTTGTGCTGCTGTTGCTGTTGTCGGTGTTGTTGTTGCTGCTGGTGTCGCTGTCGCTGTTGTTGCTGATGCTGCTCTTGTTGTTGTTGCTGCTGCTGTTGCTGTTACCGTTGCTGTTGTTGTCGGTGCTGCTGGTGTTGATGTTGTTGTTGTTGTTGTTGTTATTGTTGTTGTTGATGTTGTTGTCGTTGTTGCTGCTGTTGTTGCTGCCGCTGTTGTTGTTGCTGCTGTTGTTGTTTTTGCTGCTGTTACTGTTGTCGTTGTTGCTTTTGCTGCTGGTGTCGCTGTCGCTGTTGTTGCTGATGCTGCTGATGTTGTGGTTGTTACTGTTGCTGCTGTCGCTGTTACTGTTGCTGTTGTTGTTGTTGTTGTTGTTGCAGATGGCGTTGTTGTCGCTGCTGTTTTTGTTGCTGTTGTTGTTGCTGATGTTGTTGTTTGTGCTGCTGTCGTCGGTGTTGCTGTTGCTGTTGGTGTCGCTGCCGCTGTTGTTGCTGATGCTTCTGTTGGTTTCGCTGCTGCTGTTGCTGTTACTGTCGCTGTTGTTGTCGGTGTTGTTACTGTTGGTGATGGTGCTGTTGCTGCTGTTGTTGAATATTCACTTCTAGAGAATGATTATTGCTGGTCTCCGGAAACGGTTCTGCGCGCCCTCGCATCGACGCCGGCCACATTTTCTTTGAAAGCGAGGCTCCCGCGCGAGCGTTGGCTTGAGTCTAAATGTGGGCCCTTGGAGGCCCAGCTACGACGACAGCGGTTCCCGCTCGATACTTCTTCACGATTTTCTTCGAGAGCCCCCTGCCAGAGAGGCCCCCGAAACTCAGGAAATGCTCTCTCGCTCGAGATTTCCTCGCAATTTAGTCAAGTTGGCGGAGGCCCAGCCACGACGACAAGGGTTCCTGCTCGATATTTCCCCACGATTTACTCCGAGAGCCCCTGGCCAGGAAGGCCCCCGAACTCAGGAATGGCGCTCTCGCTCGAGAGGTTCCCGTAATTATGGTAAGCTGGTGAAGGCCCAGACACTGCGACAAGGGTTCTTTTCGATATTTCTCCATCGGTACTCCGAGAACCACTGGCTAGAGAGGCCCCCGAACTCAGGAACGGCGGTCTCGTTTGAGATTTCTTCGCAGTTCACTCAGTGGCCGACAAAGAAGATATTCCCCCCGAAACGGGGTGCAATCGAAGACGAAGTGTGCGGGTATTGAATGTTGGGGATACAAAATGCAAGACACGCCTGCAGTAAGAGCGAACAGTCTTACAATGATCGTCTTTGTTGTATTCTCCCGACTAAAGAATAAGTGTTGTTGATCCCCCCTCGGGTGACCATTGTGTTTTTCAAGTTTAGTGTTTCTTCCGAGGCTCGCACCTTGTTTTTGAACAGCGAAAGACACGGGGTTCAAGCTGCGTTGTTTGTCCCCGGATTACAACAGCAACAATCATTTTACCGTCATGCGCCGTGCTCGCACATGTCACATGCATCCTTCTGGAGAATACACCCCATCATGAGGGATTTGTGTTATGGCATGCGAGGCCCGGCATTCCATCGCCCAGATTTCCCGCCCAAGAAAATATTGCCACCACCTCTTCCGAGGAACTTCGACATCCACAGCTCGGACGGCACATCGCCATCGCAATCGCCTTGCGCGCGCCCCGCATCTCGGAGGAGGAGGGGGAAGAGGGCGAGGAGGGGAGGGATGATGACGGAGAGCTGAGGAAGAGGGAGAGGAGGAGGACGGAGGAGGAGGAGGAGGGGGAGGAAGGAGGAGCAGTTGTAGTAGCAGTACCTCCGAGGACGAGGTGTTTCTTACTCCTTGTTCGAACTGTTACGCCGCCATCCTGCGGCCTCGGCGCGTGACCCTGAACGTTCACGCCCCCAGGCGCTGCCGCTCCCATGATCGCGTCCTCCGCATGCCCCATCCACGCCCTCTCAAGAAATCCCTGAAGTCAACCCCATCGACCCCCGATCCTTGGAGCCCCTGGAAGTCATCCGCCCCCCTTCTCCAAAAATGATAGTTATGTGAGAATTCAGGTGCAACAGGGGCTTCTTGGAAGCCCCCCGGAGGCGATGCCGATGCGAAGCCCCGGTCTCGAATGCAAGGTTGGGAGGTATCAGGCGGGAGCAACGAGTGGGGGCGGAACGGGGGG
>CAUYUJ010012440.1:0-16557 GCA_963575745.1 Prorocentrum cordatum | reverse complement strand
CCTCCTCCTCCTCCTCCTCCTCAATGCAGGTGCGTCGCCTTCCACCGTCGCCCCGCTGGCCAAGGGGCTCGGGGCGCATAGGTGAGGATCGATGGCCCCCCCTTCTTACGCTCGTCTCCTCCTCCTCCTCCTCCTCCTCCTCCTCCTCCTCCTCCTTCGCCTCCTTTTCCTCCCCGCTCGTCGACGTCGTCCTCCGCCCTGGAAGTTCTTCGCCCAGATCAATTTTCGAGGGCCCTGGGGCCCGCAAGCGGCAACGAGGTAAGTTAACCAAGCAGAAGACGTGTTTAACCACACAGAGCTGGTATCCGTAAAAACACGTCGTTAAAAACACGTCGCTAAAACACGTCGCTTAAACACGTCGCTGTAGGGCCTGTAGAGTTTGCGGGAGTAGTGGAAATAGTAGTGGTGGTAGTAGTGGTGGTAGTAGTGGTGGTAGTAGTGGTAGTAGGAGTAGTGGTAGTAGGAGTAGGGGTAGTATGAGTAGTGGTAGTAGGAGTAGTGGTAGTAGGAGTAGTGGTAGTAGGAGTAGTGGTAGCAGGAGTGGTGGTCGTAGTGGTAGCAGGAGTGGTGGTCGTAGTGGTAGTAGGAGTGGTGGTCGTAGTGGTAGTAGGAGTGGTGGTCGTAGTGGTAGTAGGAGTGGTGGTAGGAGTGGTGGTCGTAGTGGTAGTAGGAGTGGTGGTCGTAGTGGTAGTAGGAGTGGTGGTCGTAGTGGTAGTAGGAGTGGTGGTAGTAGTGGTAGTAGGAGTGGTGGTCGTAGTGGTAGTAGCAGTGGTAGTAGTAGATGCAGCAGTGGTGGTGGTGGTGGTGGTAGTAGTGGTAGGAGTCGTAGCCGTGGTGGTGCAGCAGTGGTGGTGGTGGTCGTCGTAGTGGTCGTAGTCGTGGTCGTAGTGGTGGTCGCAGTCGCGGTCGGAGTCGTGGCTGCGGCGGTACCAAAAACACGTCGCTAAAACACGCCGCTAAAACACGCCGCTAAAACACGCCGCTAAAACACGTCGCTAAAACACGCCGCTCGAAACACGCCGCTCGAAACACGCCGCTCGAAACACGTCACTCGAAAGACGTCTCTGGAAACACGTCACAGGAAACGCGGCGCTGGAACGCGCGTCGCTAAAACACGTCGCTAAAACACGTCGCTAAAACACGTCGCGAAAAGCGCGAACGCGTCACGAGAAACACGTCACCAGAAACGCGTCACTAGAAAAACACATCACTGGAAGCGCGTCGCTGGAAACACGTCACTGGAAACACGTCGCCGGCAACACGTCACTGGAAACACGTCACTGGAAGCACGTCACTAGAAACACGTCGCTAGAAACATGTCACTCGAATTACGTCACTAGAACCACGCCACCACCACCACTTGGGGGTGGTGGAGTGGAGATCATCAAAAAGAGGGGGTTGGGCCATCTTGGGGCAATCTTGAGGCCTCAAGAGCCCATCGGAGGCGAAAAAGCGAGAGGCCACAAAACATTGATTCTCTTGAAATGTGTGAAGGATGTTTGGCCTCTTGGGGGGGGGGGGGTCCTTGGAGGGCTCGGAGGGCACTTGAAACCACCTTGGGGCCGTCTGGGGTCCTCTTAGATGCGTGTCGGAGGCTATCTAGATCCATATTGAGCTATCGTGGGCCATCTTGGAGGCCTCTTGGGCTCTCGGAGGCCCTCTTGGAGCCATCTTGGGCCAAACAGGACGCTTTGACGCCTCAGGGGAGGGGGTCCCTCCCCCGAGCAGAGGAAGGAGGATTTTTGAGCAGTAAGAAGACGCAATTGGCTGAACCACTTACGCCCAGAGGGCTGCCGGGATTGCAAGCGGACAACAAGCCAACTCCCCACCCCGACAACCTTCTGCAATGCCGAGTTTTAGCGACGTGTTGTAACGACGTGTTTTAGCGACGTGTTTTAGCGACGTGTTTTAGCGGCGTGTTTCAGCGACGTGTTTCAGCGACGTGTTTCAGCGACGTGTTTCAGCGACGTGTTTCAGCGACGTGTTTTTATGGAGAGCTCTGTTTGGTTAACCCCCACTCTCGCAAGCGGCCCCCAGACGCTGAAATCGAGGAGGCGCGGTTGGAAGATCACATCTCTCTCCGCATGTCTGGGCGGAGGTGGGGTGAATTCCAGGCCCAAATTCAGGCCTCCGGCGGCGGCGGCAACTCTGGACGATCCAGGCACCCCCGGAACGCTCTCGGCGAGGCGCAGTTGCTGGAAAGCTCCCCTAGCGCAGGGAAGCATACGGGAACCAAGGAAAACGTCTGAAAATGCTCAGGGGTCCGATGGCGACCCCCCAGGGGCCGAAATCAACGGAACAAGCGCTGTGATAGAAGCAGATGTGGCACCCTCGGATGTCTGGGGGCCGCCGCCCGCTGCCGCCGCGTCCGCTTGCCGGTGACAAGTGCGCTCGCGCGCGCCGCCTGCGCGGCTCGAGCCGTGCCAGGGCGGCCTGCCAGCGGCAGGGCCGCGCGAGCGGAAGGAGAGCAAACGTACGGCACGGAGAAGGGCGAGGAGGGCGAGGAGGACGAGGAGGACGAGGAGGACGAGGAGGACGAGGAGGACGAGGAGGACGAGGAGGACGAGGAGGACGAGGAGGACGAGGAGGACGAGGCGGACGAGGAGGAGGACGAGGAGGAGTATGCGCTGCCGGAAGTCCTCCGACATCTTGCCAGATCTCGGGCGACATGCTCTTGGCATTTTTCCTTTCGCTTCCGACCCTCTGGGGCCAGTCTTCGGGCCCGGGGGCAGTAAGAGAATGGCCTGGGACGAGAAATGGCCCCCTGGGGCAGGGGTCCGGTCCCCAGACCCCCGACGCCGTGATTGTGTCACAGCGTCGACCCCCTGAGGTCCCCTTGTCAAACGCAACCGTTCAGCTTTCGCGCCGAGGACCGCCAGAAGACCGCTTGAAGTTCGCCGAAGACCGCCGGAGACCGCCAGAAGACCGCTTGAAGCCCGGCGAAGACCAGCGAAGACCGCACAGGGCCGTTGGTAACCACAGACCCCGACGTCGTGATTCTTTCAGGACGTCGACCCCAAGAGGTCTGAACCTTTTCCCGGGGACGGGTGTTTCATCCTGAGTCGTTGTTTGACGGCCCCGAGGCCCGGGAAGTTCCCCTGGAGGCCGAAAGTAGCGAAAAGCCTTCCGTCGTGATTTTTTCACAGCGCGAGCTCCTCCGGGCCGTGGATGGCACAAGTGGCATCGCACGGTGTGTGGGCCCTCGCGTTGTGAAGAGAACGAGGCGAACGATTTCTGCAAATTCGGCCCTCGGGGGCCCTTGCCCGGGGGCCCTTTGCCCGGCCCCTGGGGTGTAAGGAACGGGACTCGGGACGAGGAGGGAGATGGGAGAGTCCAGACCTCTGGGGAGCCACGCTGCGTATTAATGTGAGAAAACGGGGACGTGGATTGTCCGGTGGAGGGTTTCTCCAGAGGGTCAGCGCGAACCACCTGCCAACCTCCTATCCTCCTCCAATCCCTCCTCCTCCTCCTCCTCTCCTCCTCCTCCTCTCCTCTGCCTCGCCTCTCCAATCTCCTCTCCCCCTCCCCCACTCCTCTTCCGCCTCCTCCTCCTCCTCCTCCTCCTCCTCTCTGGCTCGTCCTCCTCTCCTCCTCCGCCTCCGCCTCCGCCTCCGCCTGCCGGCCCCTCCTCCTCCGCTCCTCCCCTTCCTCCTCCTCCCTCCTCCTCCTCCTCCTCTCCTCGTCCTCTCCATTATCTCCCCCTCCTCCACCTCCTCTTCCTCCTCCTCCTCCTCCTACTCCTCCTCGGGTCGCCTACGGCCCCGAGGGAAACCGTGCATGTCCGGGTCGCCGCGGATCTCTTGGGCCGGCGCTGGAGCCCCCCGATCCAAGGGGTCCACGTTCGAGTGCGCAGCCGTATTTTTTTTTTCCTTCCTGGCGGGGTCTGTGCGCACAATGGCCGCGAGCCCGGGGCCGGCCACGCCGCTGCGCGGCCGCTGCCGCGCCCTCGTCGTGCCGGTGGCCGCGCTGCTCCTCGGGTGCCTGGCGCTGCTCGCGGTGCTCGTCACCGACGGCGCCGACGGCGCAGCCCAGGGGGGGGGGGTCGAAGAAGAAACGCCATAGGCATAAACTTTTCGCGCTCCGTGCGGATTTCTTGGATCTGCGCTGGGCCCCACTGGCGGCGCCTCTGGCGCAGATCCAAGAGCTCCGCGCGGAGCGCCGAAAGGTTCTGTTCATGCCGTTTCTTGTTCCTCTGGGGGTGGGGTCAACTGCGCAGCGACAGCGGCAGCGACAGCGACAGCCATTGCGGCTGCGCCAGCGACTGCGACGGCGACGGCGGCGGCGACGGCGACGGCGGTGCTCGTGGTCGACGGCGCAGCTGGAGGGCGGTGATCGTGGCCGACGGCGCAGCTCAGGGGGGTCAACGGCGCAGCGACAGCGAGGAGGAGCGGGGGGGGCCTCGTGCGGCGCAGCGACAGCGGCAGCGGCGGCGCAGCCTGTCGCGTGTTGTCCCAAGCCTCCCGCGTTGGGGTCCTCGGGATCGGGTCGGAGAGGCTCGATGTGTGCACCACTTCGTTTGGTGGACCAGGGAGCCAAGGAGCTCGGCGAAGGAATTCGGTGCATGGGCGCTTCAGCGCCCCACAGGCTGGGCAGCTTGGGGCGTCCATACGCCGAGCTCCTCTCTGCCGACCAGACGGCGTGGTGGATACATCGAGCCTCCCATGGGGTCAACGGCGTAGCGACAGCGACAGCGACGGCGCAGCGGGCCACGTGATTGTTCTTTTTGTTTGCAAGCTCGTTTTTTTTGTTCGGCCCTCCAGTTCTCTTGAACAGAGCACTGCGGTCTCCAGCCCTCCTCCCCTCCATCGTTCTGGCTTATCCTGGCTCCTCTCTCCTGCCGCCTCCTCCTGCCTCCTATCTGCCCCCTGCCCCGCCTCGGGAAGACCTCGACCCAAGGAGACGAGCAACACTCAGGAGACGGGGGCGCGAACCCCAGAGCGGAACAAAAACAATCCTGGGAAGGGAACGCACGAGTCCAGGACTGCGGGGCCCGTCGAACCCGGGCGACACGGAGGGCGCCAGCTGTGGAAGTCAGCAGAGTTAGATGAGGCGGATGGGGACGAGGAGGCAGAAAACGCTGCAGAGGAGGAGGAGGAGGAGAATGAGGGCGACGACGACGACGACGAGGACGAGGACGAGGACGAGAACGAGGACGAAGACGACGATGACGATGACGATGACGATGCTGATGATGATGACGATGACGATGATGTTGATGTTGATGTTGATGTTGATGTTTATGTTGTGGGTCATGATGATGACGATGATGATGCTGATTATGATTATGATAATGATTATGATGATGACGATGACGATGACGATGACGATGATGATGATGGTGATGATGATGATGAGGATGATGATGATAGTGGTGGTGGTGGTGGTGATGATGATGATGATGATGATGATGATGATTATGCTGACTGTGACGATGACGATGACGATACGATGCTGATGCTGATGATGCTGATGATGCTGATGATGATGATGATGAGCATGATGAGGATGATGAGGATGATGATGATGAGGATGATGAGGATGATGATGATATGATGATGATGATGATGATGATGATGATGATGATGATGATGATGATGATGATGATGATGATGCTGATGCTGCTGATGATGATGATAATGATGATGATGATGATGATGCTGCTGATGATGATGCTGATGATGATGATGATGATGGTGGTGGTGGTGGTGGTGATGATGATGATGATGATGGTGTTGGTGGTGGTGATGATGATGATTGTGATGATGATGACGATGACGATGACGATGCGATGGATGATGATGGATGATGATGGTGATGATGATGATGACGATGATGATGATGATGATGATGATGATGATGATGATGATGATTTATGATGATGATGATGATGATGATGTGATGATGATGATGTGATGATGATGATGATGATGATGATGATGATGATGATGATGATGTGATGATGATGATGATGAACGACGACGCGATACGACGACGACGACGGACGACGCGACGACGACGATGATGATGATGATGATGATGATGATGATGATGATGATGATGATGATGATGATGATGATGATGATGATGATGATGATGATGATGATGATGATGGTGGTGGTGGTGGGTGGTGGTGGAGGAGAGGAGGAGGAGGATGAGGAGGAGGAGGAGGAGGAGGAGGAGGAGGAGGAGGCGAGGAGGAGGAGGAAGAGGAGGAGGAGGTGGAGGAGGAGGAGGAGGAGGAGGAGGAGGAGGAGGCGGAGGAGGAGGCCTGTCTTTTGGGTTTCGGGGGTTGCGCTTTGGTTTCCAGGGATGGCATTTTTCTTGTCGCCGTGGGCGGTGGCTCGGGCATCTGGGGCTCGTGTGGCCGGCCTTTCCGGGGCCCGCGTGTGCGCGTTCTGGTGTTCGTGCCCAGCGTTCTGGAGTTGGTGGCTCACCCCCTCTCTGCCTCTTACCTCGCCTCGCGGGGTGGCCGCGAACTAGGGTCCTGTCACCACGTTCGTGGGCTCCTGGGGGGTCGAGCGGTCTGGTGTCTGACGCGGAGCAGACGAGACATCGCCGCCCCTGAGGGCTGCGAGCTGCGAAGCTGTCGCCGCTTTCGGGGGCTGCTGGGGGGTCCAGCGCAGTGCGGTCCTACCCGGATCAGAATGAGACCCCGCCGTCTCTGGGGGGCAGCCTCAGCGTAGTGCGGCCCAACGCGGATCAGAAGAGACATCGCCAGTCCCAGGGGGATGCGAGCTGCGAAACTGCCGCCACGAAGGCGCCGCCACTTTTGTGGGCTGCTTCGGGTTCCAGCGTTGTGCGGCGCTGTGCGGGTCGGCCCAGCGAGGTATGCCGACGACGCCGCCAGCAGCACGTTGTCGCTAGCACGCGCTGGCACTGGCACGCGTTGGCGCTGGCACGCGCTGGCGCTCACACACGGTTCTGAGGGTCCTCGGGCAAGGCCCCGCAGCCGCCGCCGCGGCGGGCCCGGAGAGCGGGCGCGCCCGTCCGCGTGGTGCGCCGCCCGGGGCCCCGGCCGCAGGACCAGGCGGCGCCAGCCGACAGCGGCGGCGGCGGCAGCGGCGGCCCGCTGCGGCGGCGGCCCACGGCGACGACGGCGGCGACGACGACGACGACGGCAAAGACGGCGACGAGGACGGCGACGACGGCGTCGGTCTGACGACGACGACGACGACGACGACGACGACGACGACGACGGCGGCGGCGGCGGCGGTGGCGGCGACGGCGACGACGACGACGCCTGCGGCGACCTACGACGGCAACGCCGACGCCGACGCCGACGCCGACGCCGACGCCGACGACGACGACGCCGACGCCGCCGACGACGACAACGACGGCGTCGGTCTGACGGCGACGACCGCGACGGCGACGACGACGGCGACGACGGCGTCGGTTTGACGACGATGACGAAGACGAAGTCGACGACAACGACGACCACGACGGACGCGACGACGCCTGCGGCGACCCACGACGTCGACGCCGACGCCGACGCCGACTCACGCCCACGCCGACGCCGACGCCGACGCCGACGCCCATTTCGACGGCGACGCCGACGCCGACGACGACGAGGACGGCGACCGTCCGCGACGACGAGGACGACGCCGACGCCGACTCTCTCGTTTACGCCGACGCCGACGCCGACGCCGTCGCCGACGCCGACGACGACGAGGACGAGGACGGCGACGGCGACGGCGACGGCGACGGCGACGGCGTCTACGGCGACGACGATCACGGCGTCGGTCGGATGACGACGACGACGACGAAGACGATGACGACTGTGACGACGACGGCGACGACGTCGTCGGTTTGACGACAACGACGACGACGGCGTCGACGCCAACGCCAACGCCCACGCTGACGCCGACGCCGACGCCGACGCCCACGCCGACGCAAACGCCGACGCCGACGGCGACGGCGACGGCGACGGCGACGGCGACGGCGACGACGACGACGACGACAGCGACGGCGACGCCGACGGCGACGACGACGACTACGACGACGACGACAACGACTGCGGCGACCCACGACGACGACGCCGACGCCAACGCCCACGCCGACGCCGACGTCGACGACGACGCCGACGCCGACGCCAACGCCGACGCCGACGCCGACGCCGACGCCGACGACGGCGACGACGGCGACGGCGTCGGGGCGCCGACGACAACGAAGACGAAGACGACGACGACGACGGCGACGGCGACGGCGACGAGGAAAACCAAAACGACGACGACGACGACGGCAACGACGCCGACGACGACGGCGACGACGACGGCGACGACGACGACGACGCTGACGATGACGACGGCGACGCCGACGACGACGACGACCACGCCTGCGGCGACCCACGACGCCGACGCCGACGCCGACGCCGACGCCGACGACGACGGCGACGGCGTCGGGGCGCCGACGACAACGAAGACGAAGACGACGACGACGACGGCGACGGCGACGGCGACGAGGAAAACCAAAACGACGACGACGACGACGGCAACGACGCCGACGACGACGGCGACGACGACGGCGACGACGACGACGACGCTGACGATGACGACGGCGACGCCGACGACGACGACGACCACGCCTGCGGCGACCCACGACGCCGACGCCGACGCCGACGCCGACGCCGACGCCGACGCCGACGCCGAGGACGACGAGGACGACGACGGCGACGACGGCGTCGGTCTGACGACGACGACGCAATCGACGACGACGAGGGCGACGACGGCGGCGACGGCGACGGCGACCGCGACGACGACGACGACGACGATGCCTGCAGCGACCCACGACGCCGACGCCGACGCCGACGCCGACGCAGACGCCGACGCCCACGCCGACCCCGACGCCGACACCGACGACGACGAAGACGGCGACGGCGGCGGCGACGGCGACGACGACGGCGACGACGACGACGACGGCTGCTCCAACCCAATACGATGACGACGCCGACGCCGATGCCCACGTCCACGCCGACGCCGACGCCGAAGCCCATGCCGACGCCGACGCCCACGCCGACGCCGACGCCCACGCCGACGCCGACGGCGACGGCAACGGCGACGGCGACGTCGTCGACGACGACGACGACCACTGCGACGGCGACGGCGACGGCGACGGCGACGGCGACGACGACGCCTGCGGCGACCCAAGACGACGAAGACGCCGAGACCTACGCCGACGCCGAAGCCCACGCCGACGCCGACGCCGACGCCCACGCCGAAGATGACGCCGACGCCGACGGCGACGCCCGCGGCGACGCCGACGACGACGATGACGACGGCCTCGATCGGACGGGGACGACGAATACGACGACGACGACGGCGGCGACGATGGCGACGACGACGACGGCGAAAACGACGATGACGACGACGACGACGCCTGCGGCGACTGACGATGACGACGGCGACGGCGACGGCGACGCCGACGCCCACGCCGACGCAGACGCCGACGCCGACGGCGACGAAGACGAAGACGGCGACGGCGACGACGACGGCGACGGCGACGGCGACGGCGACGGCGTCGGCGACGGCGACGGCGACGGCGACGACGACGACGACGACGACGACTACGACGACGCCTGCGGCGACCCACGACGACGACGCCGACGACGGCGACGACGCCACGCCCACGCCGATGCCGACGACGACGACGGCGACGGCGTCGGCGACGGCGACGGCGACGGCGACGGTGACGGCGACGGCGACGACGACGACGACAGCGACGGCGACGCCGACGGCGACGACGACTACGACGACGACAACGCCTGCGGCGACCCACGACGACGACGACGCCGACGCAGACGCCGACGCCGACGCCCACGCCGACGCCGACGCCCACGCAGACGCCGACGCCGACGCCGACGCCGACGCCGACGCCGACGGCAACGGCGACGGCGGCGGCGACGACGACGACGACATTTGCGTTGACCCACGACGACGGCGACGGCGACGGCGACGCCGACGCGGGCGCCCATGACGACGCCGACGCCGACGCCCACGCCGAAGACGACGACTCCGCTGACTCCGACGCCGATGCCGACCCCGACGACGACGCCGACGCCGACGCCGACGACGACGACGACGACGGCGACGGCGACGGCGACGGCCACGGCGACGGCGACGGTGACGGCGATGGCGACGCCGACGCCGACGCCGACGCCGACGCCGACAGCGGCGACGGCGAGAGCGACCCTCAGATCTACGCGTCGCGCAAAGTCTCCACGGGCGCTCTTTCGTCGTTGTCGGCCCCTGCAGGCCGTGTCTCAGCCTCAGGGCCGTCCACGCACGGTTCAGCATGAAAAAAGTCGGCCCCAGGGAGGGGGTCGAGAGTCCTGGGGGCCGACGTCAAAGGCAAAGGCCACGTCGGAAGAGAGCCAGGCGATCGCAAACATGGATCAAGGGGGCGTAGGCCCGGTTCCCATGGGAAATCGCGGATTTCCGCCGCCGAGCGAGGCGGCACTGGCCGCATTGTGGGGAGGGCACCTCCCCCGATCGATGGATTAGGCGACCCTGCGCCAAGTCCATGGACCGCTAATCCATGTTTGCGCGCCCCGAGAGAGGCACTGGAGCTTGATCACGAATTTCTGCGGCACTCCTCGAGCCGGCTGGATCGTTCCGAGAAGGTCCCGGGCCCCAGGTCCGGGCGCAGACGCCCACTGTGAACAGAACACGGGACGCCGGGAAAGTGCTGCGCGTCGTGGACGAGGAAAGTCGGGAGCCTTGAGACGGGGGTCAGTGCAAACGGGGGTCAGTCAGGGCGCCAGATCTTGCAGGATCCTGCAGGGCCAGGCTCGCACTGACCCGGGTTTGGGTTCAGGATCCTGCAGGATCCTTTGCATTGACCCGGGTTTGGGTGCAGGGTCTTGCAGGATCCTGCAAGGCCCGACTGACCCAGAATCGGATGGACCCGGGTCAGCAGATCCCCGAGAAAGGCAGTCGAGATCGCCGCTCGGGCTGGCGAGGGGGCCCACTCGGCGAGCTGTCGTGTGGTTCAGGGGGAGCGGCTCCTGCTGAGGAGCCTCCTGAGGCTCCAAGTGTGCGGATGATGGATTTGCCCCCCGCCCCCCCCCCCGTCCAAACCGGCCGGACCAGGCCCCCGGGGGAGGGGTTTGGGGAGGGGGGAGCATCTCACGCGCCGTGACCCCAAGGGGTCGGCGGATTCAGGGGGAGCGGCTTTTGCCGAGGAGCCCCTCGCGCCCACCGTCGGAGCGCTCTGCTTTGGCCCTCGGGAGCCCAGGCCCCAGCAAAAGGTGCCCTGGACGGCTCGGGTGCCTGTTTTTTTTGGGGGGGGGTTGGGGGTGGGGGGTGGGGGGCATGTCCTCCTACAGGCGGAGCTTGTGCGAAAAAAATACAATTATCCAACAATATCCCCAAATGGTTAGAAAATATTAGGAAAACCATCCCCAGACTATTTTTTGACAATAGATTCTCCTCCTGTAGAGGGACATGCCCGACTTAACGTTTGGGGGGGGGGGGGGCGGGTGGGCGGGGGGGCGATTTTTGTTTTCTGCCTCTCTCCTGGGGAACCCTCGGGGAACCCTCGTCGCGGCCTTGGCCACCGCCGCGCGGCGGACGACAGCCTCCCGCATCCCTGGCCGGCCGCACGGAGGCGCGGCCCTTTGCCCAGGAACTCTGCTGCAGGGCCTGTGGCGCGAGACCCACTTTGCGGAGTGGGACCCTGCGATCCGACGTTGCCAAAGAACTGCAGCATCGCAAGAAATCACGACCGGACCCCCGGTCCCCATCACCTCTGCGCCATTTTTCGAGCCAGATCGACCTGTGAGGGTCCTGGGGGCCGAAACGGGGCGAAAACGCCCGTTGTGAACAAATTGCAACGCCAGCAGTTATCTCAGGGGATGCCTCCACCTCTGCCGCGGAGCAGTCGTGGCTCGCGCAGCTCCTGGCCGACAGGCGGGGATCTGCCGCGCAGGTTCTTGCGGAGTTGGCGCTGCAGAGGCAGCCCGCGTCGCAGGGGAGTTGAACAGGGAGCCTGCAGCGCCGCTGGCCAGATGTGGCCGCCACCGTCCAGGCTGGGATTGTAGCCCCCAGCGGCCCCGAGGACCCAGAGTAATTACCCTGACGCGGCGGCGCGGGGCGGCCTGCAGGCGCGTCTCGGTGACCCGGTGGCGGGGTCCGCCTGGATGGCATCTGCGCCGAATTCCAGCGCCAGGAGGAGTGGTCTGGGCTGCACTTGCCCGACGACCACCATTCCTGGATGTGGGTCCTGAGTTCTGCAAGTTCTGCCACTGGGGACCATGTCCTGGCGGATGAGTTCGTCGTGGCCGTCCGCCTGCGGCTCGGGGCGCCCGTCCTAGAAACGCGGGTCCGTGCGGCTGCTGCGGGGGCGAGCTCGACCGCGAATGCCGCCATACGTTGCGTTGCGCGCCTGGGGCGAGCACCCGCGGTCACAACAAGGCCCGCGACGCTCTCCCTGGATTTGCCAGCCTGTCCGACGACGCCGCCGCCGTCGAGGTTTTGGGCTTAGTCCCGTCGCATCCAACTCTCCGCCCTGCAGACGTTCTGAATTTGGCGGCTCTTGCCCGCGTGGCGGCCTTGGATGTGGGCGTGGCTTGCCCTGATTCGTCAGGCAGCGGGGTGGACGCTTGTGCCGCCATGGTGGCGGAGAAGCTGGGTAAGTACGCCGACGTGCTCCCCGAGTACCGCTCCCTGATCTGAAGATATTGGAGTACCGCTCCCTGATCTGGAGATATTGGGGCCGGCCGCGCAGCGACGCGACTGCCGCAGTGCTGTCCATGGCTGCGGCTGCCTCGCGCCTGCGCGGCGTGGCAGCGCCGGGTGTCCTTGCCCGTCGGGCTAAGGCTTTGGTGGGCGTCCAGCTCTGGCGTCGGGCGGCCGCCATGGTGTCGGCCTGCTTGCTGACGGCACATCCAGGAAACGCCGCGGGCCTCATCTTGGCGGCCCGTGGTCACTGGTTGCAGGAGCTGGGGCTCGGTAGCGCAACTGGAGCCGACGAGGCGCCGGCGGCGTGGCCTGGTGGCCCGGCGGGCGCGGATGGCCTTGCTGGCAGGGATGGGGCGGACGGCCCCGGCGGTGCTGGAGACGACGCGGCGTTGGGCGGGGTGGCCAGCCCCGCCGCCGCGGGGCCCGCATGCGCCCTCGGCCTGGGCGGTGCTTGCTGGCCGAGGGCGGTGGCGCTGGCGGGGCGGGTGTGTGCGCGATGCTGGGAGTTGCGTGGCCATGCTTGCATTGTCGCACCACAAACAATTGCTGGCTCGCGCTGGGGGGCAACGTGAAGAGAAGGGGATCAGATGGAGACAGGGGGACAGGCACCTGCGCCAGTCATTCGGAGACCTCCCTTTTCGCCTTTGTCCAGCGCTTCTCTTCGGCAGTTTCCAGTAAGCTGGCCCAGCCCAAGGTCCCCCTCTGCACGCGCAGGGTGCTTTTGCGCGCGAGGCTGACTCCGGCGTTTGCGCAAGGCCTGGCCAGGATGCTGACGTGGGCTTCTTCGGCCAGCCGTTTTCTGTCCACCGCTTGCCTCTGCGGCCGCTTCCTCTTGCCCTTTTCCTCCTTCCTGCATGCTTGCATGCGCCTCCACTCGTGTGTGCGTGCCGCGACTGCGCTTCACCGACTTGGACCTTGTCCACGTCCAGTGTCCAAGAAGAAAGATCGGTCGCCACGCGCCGGTCGATCGCGCGTCATCGTTCCTCTGCGCGCGTGGTTTGGCCTAGTCGGACCGATCGTGTTGCTCGCTTCTTGCCCTTCCGGACGGCATCGCGATCCGTGCTTTTGTCCGACGGATAAATCGATTCGGGCGCCGACGCCGATCTCGTCAGAAAGTCGGGCCAAGGGCTGGTTGATTTTCGCTTAGTCGCTCTGCCCTCCGACTTTACTTTTGCCGTCCTCGAGTTCGCTGGAAGATTGTGCCCGTGCAGCCCAGCAGAAGGTGTCAGATCGCTCTATGTATTTCGTTCTTCGCCGAATTAGGTCAATTCGTTATCTGGCTTATGTGGGCTGATAAGGAGCGCGTCTCATCTCAAGCAGGTGGTACGATGCTTTCCTGACCCCGCAGGCATCAGCTGCTTGCTCTGGCAGCATCTGGCATTGGCATAATTAGTGTGTTGTACCCCTTCAACTGTACGTCGCTCGCTAGTACATGCCAAGTGGGCTTCCCCATGCGGATTCCGTTGCGTCATCTGGAGTCGAGTCGTTGGCGACACACGGACAACAACTGGTCATATCCACAGTTGGCGTAAATACAGGATGCATGATTGCTGCGCATGCGTTCCCGGCGAAAAACGAGTACGGCCACCACGACGACGACGACGACGACGACAAAGAACATCCTACGAATCTATGATCGAATGAAGTGCTGTGACCTTCATTTCTAGATACCTCTCCCTTGTACCCGCCCTTTAACTTCATGCGGTGATGTTTGTTTTTCGTCAGAAATGCGAGTCGATTTGGGGGACATGTTGTCAATTATTCGTTTGTTCTCCAGGTCTTGGGATGAATCTTGCGTTTTTTCGTCAGCTGTTGGGGGAAGTGTTCGAGGACAGTTATTCAGCAGTGCGCCTTGTATACGCACCACGCCGCCTTGGCCCCCATGCGAGCTAACGTGCCCGATGGCAACTGCAGGCAGGACGTCAATCCGATCTTTGATTTCCTGCACCTCACCGACAGTGATCGCGAAAAGTCCCGTCTTTCGTTTCCCCGTCCGCGCCCGTCTCTTCGTCGTCGTCGTCGTCGTCCTCCGAACGGTGCCACCGTCAGAGATGACGGGTCTACCTCGGGCTTCTGCGTCGGCCCCGCGACCCCGTGTTGAAAAAACAAAGCACGGGCACAGTCTTCCGCTCCAGGAGCGCCACGCAGTGGGGCCCTCCCTGGGAGAGTCTGGGACACGAGCCCCGCTAGGGGTCTGCGCCGTGTGACGGCGACCAGCGAGCGGACCTTCTGTGGGCTGGCTTTCTGTTGGGCCTGTCCCTCTACGGGAAGAACTTTCTAAGTTGGTCAAAATATAGCCTGGGGACGATCCTTCGATCATTAGTGAATCTATTTCGAGTATTTTCGGGGCATTTTTTTTTTCGTCCACAATCCCCCTGTAAGAGGACATGCCCGACTTAAGGCTGGTTCATCGCTTCGGGTGCCACGCCCCAAAAATGAGACGACGTATTTTGCCAGGGCGTCTCCGAAAGAGCGAGGAAGTATCGAGCTGGAACCGTTGTCGCTGCAGTTGGCAGCTGGGCTCTCACCAACCCATGGTGGTTGCGAGGAGGTGATTGGCGAAAGCGCCTGTCCTGAGGTTGAGATCGCATCTGGCCTGGGCACGTGGACCTTCAGCAGCCCAAGTGGGTTGCGAGGAACTCTCGGGCGAGCGCGCCATTCCTGTGCGTGCAAACGCATCTGGCCAGGACTCGCCGAGCGGGAACCGTTATCGTTGCTGTTGCTCCTTCGCCAGCCCAAGTGGTTTGCGAGGAAGTCTCGGGAGAATGCGTCTGACCAGGGCGCTTTGTATTAAACTGCGAGGGAGATCGACCAGGAGAGTAATTAGTCGTCGCAGTTGGGCCTTCGCCAGCTCGAGTGGATTGCGAGGAAGTTTCAGGCGAGAGCGTCATTCCAGACAGCGGGGGCGTGTTTGGCCAGGGCGCCTCGGGGTGAATTTTTGAGGAAGTATCGGATTGAATTGACTGGGCCTTCACAAATTTGTATGAATGGCGAGAGAGGCTGAAGCTAGAGCGCCGTTCCTTTCTTTGGGGTCCTCTCGGGCCTGGGCATTTTGGAGAGGAAGCATCGAGCAGGAAACGTTGTTGTCGCAATTGCGCCTTCAAGGGCCAGGATTTGGAGTAAAGGCTGCTCTCGAGGGGGGGCTCGTTAGTGTCGCCGGCGTCGAGTCCAGAGTGCCCATAACGGTCTCCAGATATCAAGAGCAACCGTAATTTTCCACTAGGAACGAGTGCTCGACGACATCGGCGGCTGCGGCGGCCGCGACACGACCATGACGACGACGGTGTCGACGGTGACAGCGACGATGGCTCAAGCCTGCAGGACCCCCTGGAGCGCCGGCCAGCTGGCAGCCCAGCCCGCAAGGGCGGCTGCTGTCCTCTGCGGAGCAGCCTGGCGGGGTGCAGGTGGTCGCCGACGAGGACCCCGGGGGGAGGCCAAGGCGCACCGCGGCCGCAGCCGCACGGCAGTTCCGCGCCCTGCTGGCGCGGCGGCGACCGGGGCGCGGACCTTCCGGGTGGAGCGCCGCGGGTGGCCCAGACGCGGCCGGTGTCGGGCGCTCTGCGCTGTCGGAAAGCTGCGACCGCCCAAGTACAGTCGGACCGAGGTACCAGGTCGAGGTCGATTCGCGGAGGGTGCCCTCGTGCTCTTCGTGTCTCTTGAACGTCCTTGTGCATCCTGGGAAGGGTGCCCTTGGGTGTTCTGTGCGTTTTGGCCAGCGGAGGGTCCTATGTTCTTGAAGGATGCTCTTCTGTCCTGGGTCCGACTGTCGCCGACGCCGACATCGTTACGGTGTGACCCTGCCGCACCTCAGAGCAGGCGTGCCCAAGAGAGTACCTCGGGGTGGAGGCGGAGGAGGAGGAGGAGGAGGAGGAGGAGGAGGAGG
>CAUYUJ010012439.1:0-16560 GCA_963575745.1 Prorocentrum cordatum | reverse complement strand
CTTCTCAGTGCCCCCGGGGTCGACCAGCTGCGAGGAGACCATCCCAATGCCCGCTGCGTCTGACTGGGACGATCCATGGATGGGGGGGGTCCACCGGGCCGCCAGCCCGCGTGGCCACCCGCTCAGGCTGCCGCGGCCGCCGCTGTCGAGCCATGGGGTACTGTGTAGGACGTCCGTCAGGCCAGGCAGACGTCGCCGCCCCGCACCGGCGGCCTGAGGCCGTGGTGAAGTGTGACATGTCGTGGAGAAGGGGAGGTGCAGCTAACCGCCGCAAGAGATACGTGACTTGGGAGCAGCTGCACGCCGAGAGCATCAACACGTGTGGGGGGGAGCAGCTAACCGCCGCACTGGTGGAGTTACGCGAAGCGTCGAGAATTTCTATGATGTTCATTCGGTTTGGGAAGGGTTTGGGCGTCACCACCTTTTCGGCCTTCCGAGCCCAAGAGACCCCCAAGCTCGCCCCAAGCCAGACCAAGACGCTCCCAGGACGGCTCCAAGGCAGCCTGAGACGGCCCCAAGACGGCCCAAGACGGCCCAAGGGAGCCCCAACAGGGCCCCAAGACGGGAAATTCGAACTGACATTTTGCATCCTCCGCCCCAAGGCCTCTGAGACACGTAAAACAAGAGGGAGAGGGATCAAATTTCTCCTCGGAGGCTCAATTCGGCACAGCCCTCACGCACTTCGTGCTTCATGGGAGCTCGGCTGGCCCAAAGGTTTGCTCCTTGGGGCCTGAATTTGGCACACCCCTCACGCATTTCGTGCCGCGTGGACCTCTGGGGGCGATCCGCTGGCCCTCAAGATGGCTAAAATGAGCCTCGAGTCGGCACATTCCTCTCGCACTTCGCGCCTCCTGGACTCCTGGGGGCCCTCACCTGACCCCTCAGACGGTTCAGGGGAGCTTTGATTCCGGCACATCCCTCACGTTTTTCGTGGCTCATGTACCTCCAATGGCCCCCTGTTGGCTCCGAAGACCGACTGCCCGCTAAAGGGACGCCAAGATGGCCCTCAGAAAAAAAGCAGCGAGTACCTGTCCACGTCGAAGCACTACCCCGAACACCCACTGATTGCAACATCTACGTGCGTGTTTCCCTCTGGGGGCCAGCCGTGACTTCCGCTCTGCGGGCTCAATTCGGCGGCCCCCCTTCGGGCCCTCGCCACATTAGCCGTCGAGACATGATGATGATGATGATGATGATGATGATGATGGTGATGGTGATGGTGATGGTGATGGTGATGGTGATGGTGATGGTGATGGTGATGGTGATGGTGATGGTGATGGTGATGGTGATGGTGCATGGTGATGGTGATAGGTGATGGTGATGGTGTGGTGATGGTGATGGTGATGGTGAGGTGATGCGTGATGTGGTGACGGTGATGGTGATGGTGATGGTGAGGGTGATGGTGATGGTGATGGTGATGGTGATGGTGATGGTGATGGTGATGGTGATGGTGATGGTGATGGTGATGGTTGATGGGATGGGGTGCTGATGTAAGTGGTGTGGTGATGGTGATGGTGATGGTGATGGTGATGGTGATGGGAGGTGATGGTGATTGTGATGGTGATGGTTGATGGTGATGGTGATGGTGATGGTGATGGTGATGGTATGGTTGATGGTGATGTGATGGTGATGGTGATGGTGATGGTGATGGTGCTGGGATGCGTGGTGATGGTGATGGTGATGGTGATGGTGATGGTGATGGTGATGGTGATGGTGATGGTGATGGTGATGGTGATGGTGATGGTGATGGTGATGGTGATGATGATGATGCTGATGATGATGATGATGATGATGGTGGTGATGACGATGGTGAATGATGATGGTGGTGGCGGTGGTGATGATGAGGATGAGGATGAGGATAAGGATGAGGATGATGATGAGAATGAGGATGGCAATGATGATAAGGATGAGGATGATGATAACGAGTATGATAAGGAGGAGGATGAGGACGAGGATGAGGATGAGGATGAGGATGAGGATAAGGATGGATATGAGGATGAGGATGAGGATAATGATGATGATGGTGTGATGATGGTGATGATGAAGATGGTGATGGTGATGAAGATAGTGATGATGATGATGATGATGATGATGATGATGATGATGATGATGATGATGATGATGATGATGATGATGGTCATGATGGTGAGGATGATGATGGTGATGATGATGAGGAGGAGGAGGATGTGATGGCACGCATAAGGCATGCCAAGCGAGGCGTCGCGCATTGCGCAGGGCAGGGCCGCACGGGGCACGTGAACATACATGTGATCCGCGCCCCGAGGGCCAAGATTGTCTCGTTTCGGCGCACCCCTTACACAGCTCCTGTCTGCCATTCCCCTGGGCCACGCAAGAATGCGAGTGACTTGCCTTCGCAGGGCCACAAAAGCCTCGATTCTGCACGCCCCTCACGCATATCCTGCCTCGCACTCCCCTGGGACACCCAAGAGGCTGTCCGACCCCCCACAGAACGCCAACATGGCCCCAAGAAGCACTGCAACGCTTGGTACCGACCAACGTCGAGGCAAGATCCCTGACACCCAGTGGTTGCAAAATCTGCGTGCAAGCTTCGGCGATCTTCTGATCCGGGTCAATCCACACCCGGGTCAGTCAGGCCTTGCATGATCCTGCAGGACCCTGCACCCAAACCTGGGTCAATGCACCCCTGGCTCTGCAGGATCCTGCAAGATCCGGCGCTTTGACTGACCCCCGTTTGCATTGACCCCCGTCTCTTGAGCCCTGAAATGAGTATCCTTTAACCGATCCTCATCCCCAGCGGCGTGGCCTGGGCCCAACTGGCCGATTTACCCCCCTTGATGGGGATATAGACCGTCCCCCATTCGGGTTTCGAGCAGTGTATCCCTAACTGGGGGCGTAATGTGGTGGGGGTATCGAAGGGGATGGGGATGGGGATGGGGGTCGGATAAACGATACTGACGAAAGCTTCCTCCTGGGGGCCCGCCGTAACTCCCGAGAGATCCGCGCGGCTTCCTTGGATCGACGCTGGACCCCGGCGCGCGGGCGACTCTCTGACATCGGGCGGCTCTGGAGAGGACGTCTCGGACACCGCGGCCCTCTCGGAGCGTTCTGGAACGATCCGAAAGCGTTCCGTAGCGCTCTGGAACGGATTTGTTCCTCGTCCTAGCCCCGTCCCCCCCACACCTCGCCCGCCCCCTCACATCCCCCTTCTTCCCTCCTCCCTTCCCCTCCCCTCCCCCGAAGCGCGCCTGTCAACACTGCCTCAGATCTTCCACCTCCGCCGTCAGCGCGGGTCGTCATGGCATGCCGGTTGCTTAACTTCGCCGCCCCCACTCAGAGGTGCGTGACGCTCTCGGGCGCCCGATCGGACCTCTGCGTGCAAGCCCCGTCCGATGAGACTGAAGAGGCCCTGGGACACACAAATAAACACACACACACAAATAACAGGCTTCCCCATATTTTCCCACATGTTCTGGGTTTTTGTTTTCCCCCCCACTTCCCATAGTTTCCCATATTTTCCTGGGAGTCGACGATTAATTGTGTCTGTGTTTATTTCCCTCCTGATCGGGAGCGGCCAAGAGGGGGGTGTCCAAGAGGGGGGGGTGCAAATCATGACTGGCGGCATGTGCGCGGCCCAGCGGGGGGGCCTGGGACGTAAAGAAACAAGAGGAGGCGCCATGAGATCTGGGGAGATGTCATGGCCCCCGCCATGATATCCACCCCCCCCTAGTCATCACCGCCCTCTTTTCCGCCCCCGAAAAAATCACAACGGTACAGCCCGATTGGGTGGCTACTGCGCCGGGTTAGGCCGCGGACTCAGCGGGACTGGTCCAAATTAGGGCAGAAGAAATCTTCCACAGGATACCTTCCACGAGAAACCCAATCCTGAGACCCCAGAACGTCCATTGACTTCTGGTGTGGGAGCGTCACGCTGTCCATAGGAAGCCAATCGAAACCCAACTCTTTTCCGCCCCCGACCTGAGAGACCCCGGAGCTTCGAGCCGCCGGCCCACGCTGTTCGGCCGCCGCCCCCGCGAGAACTGCACGTCGGCCGGGCCCAGGGCCCAGGAGCGCCCGGCGGGCGCCGCGGGCCCGCCGTCCGCCGCGGCGGGCTGCAGGTGCGTGGTCTCCGCGTCGCGCTCGAGGCCCTCGGCCGCCGCCTCGGCCTCCGAGGGGGGAGGAGGAGGAGGAGGAGGAGGAGGAGGAGGAGGAGGAGGAGGAGGAGGAGGAGGAGGAGGAGGAGGAGGAGGAGGAGGAGAGGAGGAGGAAGAGGAGGAGGAGGAGGAGGAGGCGGAGGCCGAGAACGAGGAGGAGGAGGAGGAGGAGGAGGAGGGGGGAGCCGCGTCGAGTGGGGCGATCGGCGTGCTGGGCATCGCTCGGACGTCCATTCCCTGTGATTTTTTCGGTTTCGTGCGTGGGTTTTCCGCCAAATGACCAAGGATGCTCCTCGATGGGCCTCGCCGAAGGAAAAATGCACACGTCCGAGCGATGCCAAGCGTGTGGAAGACGCTGTTCTATTTGACTCGACGTCGTCGTCGTCGCCGACGCGTTTGGCCCCCTTCCCCTGGGTTTAGGTCGGGCAAGTCCCCCTACAGGGGGAGTCTGGACGAGAAATAAAAAAGTAGCCAAAAATACCCCCACATGGTCAAAAAATACTCCAAAAATAATCCCCAGACTATTCTTTAACTGTTTTGAAATATTCCCCCTGTGCGGGGACAGGCCCGACTTAACCCTGGGTCCGTCGCCGCTCCCCCCATCTCGCTGGGCCCTCCGCCTCAAAGCGAGCCAGCCAGAGCGAAACCAGAGCGAAATGGAACGACGTCGTAGTTGAGCCGATAGGGGATAGGGTGACGAATTCTATGCGAGGCGGGAGTTTATCCATATCCACCGCCTGGGAACCGACGTCCTGCTGCCCCAGCGGGCACTGGATATGAATATATTTCGGCCCCCGGGGGCCCGAATATGTCCATATCCACCGCCTGCCGAGGCTCCGAAAACTGACCCTCCAGGCGGTGGATATGGAAAAGCTCCCGCCTCGGATTCTATACATGTCCACTGCTCCCAATCCCGTCATGCACCCAGCAGCGGTGTATACGCCACGACCTCCCAGCTTGGCCAGGAGGGCGTATACACAGCTCCTGTGTACCCAGGAAAGGCCTGGCCAAGGGGTAGTGGATATGTATAGATTTCGTCGCCCGACGAAGGGGGCCCAGTGATACACACAGAGGCAGGCACAAATTCCAGGATTCCTCTTAGTTTCCATATTTCCTGGATGTTCGTTTTCCCATCCTTTCACATGCTTTCCCACGTTATCCCTGAAGTCGACGCATGTTTGCGTCTCTCTGCCTATGCTTCTCTCATGGAGGGTGCGCCGCTGGATCTCCCCAGGGGGGAAAGCGTTGGGACCCCCCCCCTTTTCCCCGATCCGTCGTCGGGGAACCCCCCCCCCTTCCCGATCCGTCGTCGGAGAACCCCCCCCCACCCTTCCCCCCTTTCCCGATCCGTCGTGGGGGTACCCCCCCCCTCCCCCCGTTTCAAGAGGGGGGTGGGGGGCTCTGACCCCCCCCCCTCCCCCCCTTTGGCCGCCAAATTCAAACCCCCCCCTCCCCCTCTTTCGCCACAGCGCCCCCGGGTTCCGGACCCCGACCCCTACAACCCCTAACGCTAATCCTCACCCTTACAACCCCCAACCCTAATCCCGAACCCTAACCCTAGCCCTAAACAGCACTCACTACTCATTACGCATTACTCACTACCCACTACTCACTACTCGCTACTCACTATTCACTTCCCGCTACTCACTACTCACTAACTAAACACACCTCACTACCCACCTAAGCACTAATCACAAATCACTACTCACTACCCAATAACACCTATCCACTACTCACTACTCACAACTCACACTTCACTACTTACTACTCACTGCCCACAACTCACTACTCACTATCCCCTACTCACTACACAGACCGCACTACTCACTACTCACTACTCACTACTCCCTACACCCTATTCGCTACCCAATACGCACCACTCACTACCCACAACTCACTACGCACTACGAGCCCACTATTCACTACTCACTGCTCCCTACTCACTACTCCCAACTCACTGCTCACTACTCACTACCCAATACTCAATACTCAATACTCACTACTCACTATACACGATTCACTGCCCACTACTCACTGCTCACTAAGCACTACTCACTACCCACCGCCCACTTTCCACCACTCACTACTGAGTACTCACAGTTCACTACTCACTACTCACTGCCCACAATTCACTACTCACTATCCGCTGCTCGCTACTCGCTCCTCCCTATTCCCTACACAGTACTCTCTGCTCACTACTCACCACTCACTACTCGCTACTCCCTACAACCTAGTCGCTACCCACTAGCCACTAGTCACAAGTCGCTACGCTACTCACTACCTACCATTCTGTACTCACTACTCACGACCCACTACCCGATACACACGACTCACTACTCACTAGTCACTAATCCTTGCGCAATATTCACCACCCACTACGCACTACTCACTACTCACTGCTCACTACTCCCTACTCCCTACTCCCTACTCACTAGTCACTAATCGCAAGTCGCGACTCACTATTCACTATTCAGTACCCACTACTCACAACTCACGACTCAATCGTCACTAATCACTACTCACTACTCGCTACTCCCTACGCACTACCCACTGCTCCCTGCTCCCTACCCACTACTCACTGCTCACTACTCACTACTCGCTACTCCCCACTCGCTACTCCCTACTTACTACTCCCTCCTCACTACTCACTACTCACAGTGCCCTATTTACGACTCACTATTCACTACTCGCTACTCCCTACCCGCTACTCACTACTCACTACACACTCCCCACTACCCACGTGTCACTACTCACTAATCACGACTCATTGCGCATTACTCACTACTCACTCCGCACTCCTCGCTACTCGCTACTATCGACTCACTACTCACTATTCACTACTCACTACTCACTACTATCTCACTATTATCTACTCACTACTCACTACTCACAATCCCGAGGCCAGACCCCCCCCCCTTGCGGGAGAGGCCCTCTCCCCGGCCCCCTGTTTGCAAGGGCGAGGGGAGGGGGGGGTCGAACCCCACCCCCCCCCCGTTTCCAGCGCCAAGGGGGGGAGGGGGAGGGGGAGGGGGGTCCGGACCCCCCCCCCCCTCCAAGGGGGGCGGGGTCGGAAATCTCAGCACCCCTTTGAAGGGGGGAGGGGGGGGGTTCGGACCCCCCCCTTTTCAACCACAGGGTGATCTCGTGGCTCTCTTTCTCTCTCATGACTGTAGGGGGGAAGATGGAATGCAAGGTAAGGATGCAAGACCCTTGGATGCCCTATTCACCATTTAGAGATCCTTGAGTGTCAACCTTGCCTCAAGATGGGCCGAAGAAGCAGGGATGCAAAGGTAGCCTTGATGAAGCAGCGCATCCTTCCAACAGACTTTGATTAAAGGTTCGAAGTTTGAGGTTTTTCGAATGCTTTCGTTGATTCTCCGCGGCTTGCCAGCCTCGAGATGCCTTCCAGCGGCTGCGCCTCGCCGAGAGCGTTCTGGGGGTGCCAGAACCGTCCCGAACGGCTGCCGGAGGCCCGAATTATAACCCGAAAACCACAAGGGGTATGGGTATGGCTCAGGGGTGGAACATCGACTTGGAATCGGCGATACATCGCTGACAGATCAGCGATATGCTCCCGATGGCGAATCCGCACGGTCCTGGGCGGGGCAGGCCATCGGGCCCCTGCCGGCGATGAATGGGCGATGCTGTGTCGATGCATCCCGCCCTGAGTCTATTCCCCCGGTTCCCGAAATTGGTGCGGAACAAAATGGGTACGATGCCCATCAGCAGAAGTTGCCCAAGACCGACAGCGGCCGCTGTTGGGCAGGCGGCCTCCTGCCTGAAATGGACAGGCCCGCGGCGGCACCGACAGCCAACCCTGAGCAAAATGCACAGGAACTGCTGTCAGCCTTCTGGGGAAACCAAGAATACCGATGCCGCTACTCTCTGGACCTCTCCTGGGGCGCATCCTGACCAGGATTTCGAGGCAAACCCAGCGGTGGCGACAAGGGCCTCCCGGGAGGCTCGCAGAGACGAAAACGAGGCAAGGGCAGCGGGATGGGCACCTCCCCTCGGCGGTGCGCAGAGAGGGGGGTTGTTAGTTTTAAAGCATCTCATGGGATGCTCTGTTCAAGTCGAAAGTGCCCAAAAGTGCCCAAAATGTACCCAAAAGTGCCCCCCACCACAGAAGCAAGCAAAAACAACAACAACAACAACAACAACAACAACAACAACAACAACAACAACAACAACAACAACAACAACAAAAACAACAACAACAACAACAACAACAACAACAACAACAACAACAACAACAACAACAACAGCAGCAGCAGCAACAACAACATCAACAAACAACAACAGCAAACAGTAAACAACAAAAAACACAACAACAACAACAACAACAACACAAACAAACAACAAACAGCAAGCAGGCAGCAGGCAACACACAACAGCATCAACAACAACAACAACAGCAGCAGCAGCAACAACAACAAACAACACAACAACAAACAACAACAACAAACAACAACAACAACAAAACAACAACAATCAAACATCAACAACAACACAACAAAACAATCATTTACCCGAACGCTCAGTGTTCTCACCAGTGCCAGGGTTTCATGCGACGCGAGACAATACCCCCACTTCGTGGGGGGGCAGTTCTAGCTCTACCAAATATCCAAACGACTCTTCGCGACCACCCAAACCCAGCTTCCCGCCCTATGACGTTGGGACACTTCACTTCGTGGCGTGCGGACGACCGTGGCTACTACACTGGCGTGGGGTACACACACACAGAACTTGGTCACTTATTCGGGGCGCGCGTGTGCCCAGCATCCTGCAATTGTGACATACAATACATGACACAGACAGACAGAGAGAGAGACAGAGAGCAGACAGAGAGAGAGACAGAGAGAGCGGAGTTGGTCACATTTTTGAGGCAAGTTCCTGAGATCGTCTTGTTTTTTGTTGGTCTTGCGCGCGCGAATGTCCACTTACTTTTTTTTCAGGGAGTATTGAAATTGATTATGTTCTTAGACAGCAAAAGTAGCTCTCGCGAAGCTCATTGTAAACAGAAAGTTGAAAAACCATTGGTTTTGTGGGAGTCGGACAGCGCGCGCGGGATGAAATTTGGACATTTTTTTTTGAAAAACCATTGGGTTTTTGATGTTTTATGTTGAAATCGTTACGAAACCTAAGGTTCTGGAAGGATTTCGTCTTGCGCGCGCGAATGTCCACTTTACCTTATTTTTTGCAAGGGATTATTGAAATTTGATTATGTTAGAACAAGAAAAAGTAGCTCGAGCGAGCTCATGTAACATAAATGTTGAAAAACCATTGGTTTTGTGGGATTCGGACAGCGCGCGCGGAAGGACATTTTGACAATTTTTCTTAAAAAACCATTGGGTTTTTGACGTTTTTATGTTAAAATCGCTACGAAACCTAAGGTTTTGGAAGGATTTCGTCTTGCGCGCACGAATGTCCACTTTACCTTATTTTTTGCAAGGGATTCTTGCATTTTGATCAAGTAAGAACAAGAGTTTTCATTTTATAGTGTTTTTTGCAAGGGAAAACGGATTACAACAAAACAACCGGATCTGGCATAATCCACTTTTCTGAAGCTTTCGCGAAAAAATGATGAAAATGAGGCTGCGGCCTAGGTTTTGGAGGGGGGTCGCGCACCAGGGGTCTCAACAATAATATTTCTTTAGAAGTAATAATGTTCAACAACAACAACAACAACAACAACAACAACAACAACAACAACAACAACAACAATAACAGCAGCAGTTAGGGGGGAGCGGGGGGGAAGGCTCTTCAGAAACCTCCCCCCCTCCCCCGAGCAATCCCGCTCCGCGCGTGGCCGACCTTCCCTGCCCGAAGTCTTCCCGTGCCCCTCTCGATCGTACCATGAAGTCGGGCGTGTCCCCCATAAAATACCAAAAAAAATCCGAAATGGTCAAAGATGTTCCAAAAATACCCAAAAAAATACCCCAACAAATACCGAATTCTGGGCGAAAAACAAAAAATCCAAAATGGTCAAAGAAGATGTTCCAAAAATCGTCCCCTCCCCATTCTTTTCTTCTATTTTTGAACATTCCTCCTGTGGAGGCACAGGCCCGACCTAATCGCACCGCCCCCGCGGCGTTGCCCCCGAGCCTTCCGCCGGCCGGCCGCCTTCGGCCGCTGCAGGCTGAAGAGCATCCCGGCTGCGGCCGGGCGCGCGGCGGCGGGGCGGCGCGGGCGCCCTCGAGGCCCACGGCGGCCGCGTAGGCTCCGAGCGCCCTCGGAGGCTCCGCAGCGCCCTCGGAGGCTCCGAGCGGCCGCGGAGGCTCCGAGCGGCCGCGGAGGCTCGGCTGCGCGTGCGCGGCGCGGTCGGCGAGGCGAGGCATACCAACCGTGAGCTTCTCAGAGATCCGGCGCCGAGATCCAACGACGACGACGACGACGACGACGAGGCAGAACGCCCCCGGCCAGCAGCCCCCCACCAGCCGTGGCTCCCCAGAGGTCTGGGCCCGCTCCAGGGGGACGGGCTGTTCATCCCGAGCCGTTCTCCCGAGCATCCTGTGGTGTTGTGTCCTCGGTTTGAAGAGACAGTGCCCCGCGTCTCCTCCTCCTCCTCCTCCTCCTCCTCCGCCTCCTCCTCCTCCTCCTCCTCCTCCTCCATTCCATTTCCTTTCGAATAACTCCACCCTGTCGCACCCCGAGGCCAGTCGGAAGGGCGGGCCAGGCGTTTCGCCTAAGACTTCCTTGTCATGTATGAGCCTGAAGCCTATGGTACTGGAGAAAACCCAATAATATTCGGTTTAAAACTTTGGGGCTATGGGGCTATAGGGCCTTTTGGGCTACAGAGCTATTGGGCTATAGGGCTAGAGGGCTACTCGGCTATGGGGCTACTCGGCGATGGGGCTATGCTGTAGGGCCATAGGGCTATAAGGCTTTAAGGCTGTAAGGCTATAAGGCGCTATAGGTCTATAGGGTTCTAGGGCTATAGGGCTATAGGGCTATACAGCTAGAAGGCTTTAGGGCTATAGGGCTATAGGGCTACCGGGCACCCGGGCACCTGGGCACCCAGGCGTGCAGCCGAAATCGGCGCCTTACCTCACCTAACCATATGAATCCGCTAGGACCCCTACAGAGGCTAGCTCTGATTGGGGAGAAGGCTGGAGACAGTTTCACAGGTAGAGGGCGGCTCAGATTTAGGACAGGTCGTTTTCAAAATGTGGCTCTCGCCTTGGCGCCGCGCACACTTGTTTCAAGAATTTGCGGGAGCTTTACGGATGGAGGGAGGGTGGTTTTCAAAATGTGACTCTCGCCTTAGCGCCGCGCACATCCGTTTTCAAGATTTGCAGCTTCACGGATTGAAAGCGGTTCCTTTTCGAAATGTGGCTCTCCCCTTAGCGCCGCGCACGTTCGTTTCCAAAAATGTCATGGTTAACGTAGCAGACATGGTGTTTTGGAACGATTCAGAACTGCTGAGGCGCAACAGTTACGTTCAGTCGCAGTGTTTGAGATCCCAGGAATGGTGTTCTGGCACGATTCAGGATCGTCGAGACGCAACAGTCAGGTTCAATCGCGGCGATACAATCCTGAAAATGGTTTTGTGGCACGCTTAGGATTGTCACACGGTTGCCCCCCAACGGGGAACTTTCCCCAGTGGGCATGAACCCCTTGTAGGATCCTATGAAGGGGGAGCTTACAGGGGGAATGTACTCCACCATCGCTGATAAGTTCTGGGTTTACACTGGTCCTCCTCCTCCTCCTCCTCCTCCTCCTCATCTCTCCGCCTCCAATTCTCCTCCTCCGCCTCCTCCTCCTCACCTGTCTCCTTTCTACTCCTCCCTCACCTCCCTCCTCCTCCGCCCCCTCCTCCTCCGCCTCCTTCCTTCCTCCTCCCCTCCTGCCTCATCCTCCTCTTACTCATCCTCTTCATCCCTCCTCCTCCTTCCATCCTCTCCTTCCCACTCGCCTTCCTCTCCTCCAACTTCCTCACTCCTCTCCTCTACTCCTTCCCTTTTTTTTTTTGTTCCCCCTCCCTCCTCAGCCCGCCTCCTCCAATACCTCCTCCGCCTCCTCCACGTCATCAGCATCATCATGATCGTCAGCATCATCATCAGCAGCAGCATCACCACCAACACCACCACCACCACCACTATCAGAATCATCATCATCATCAGCAGCAGCACAAGCATCACCATCATCAGCAGCAGCATCATCAGCATCAGCATCATCAATATCATCATCATCATCATCATCATCATCATCATCATCATCATCATCATCATCATCATCATCATCATCATCATCATCATTATCATCATCATCATCATCATCATCATCAGCAGCATCACCATGAGAATCATCATCATCACCATCACCATCACCATCTGCATCATCATAAGCATCAGCATCATCATCAGCATCAGTATAACCATAAGCATCGTCATCATCACCACCACCATCATCATCATCATCAGCATCAGCGTCATCATCATGGTCGTCGTCATCGTCATCGGCATCATCATCATCATTCACCTCAACATCAGCATCATCACCATCATCATCAGCATCACCATCCTCATCATCATGGTCAGCGTCTCCATCCTAATCCTCATCATCAGCATCACCATCATCATCAACCTCATAATGATCATCAACATCATCAGCCTCATCATCATCGTCATCATCCTAAAATTCAGCATCATCATCATAATCGTGATGAGTATCATCATCATCATCATCATCATCATCATCAGCAGCATCAGCATCAGCATCAGCATCAGCATCATCATCATCCTCACCCTCAACCTCTTCCTCATCCTCATCCTCATCCTCATTCCAATCACCATTTGAGTGTTCCTTATCATTCTCCTCCTCCCCCTCAACTTTCTCCTCCTCCTCCTCATCATCATCATCCTTGCTTATGATACTGGAGAAAAACCCCAATCAAAGTCTTTTTAGGGCTATAGGGCTATGGCGCTATTGGGGTATGGGGCGATGGGGCCATGGAGCTATAGGGCTATGGAACTATAGGGCTATAGGGCCACAGGGCTATAGGGCTATAGGGCTGTAGGGCTGTAGGGCTATAGGGTCAGAGGGCTGTAGGGCTGTAGGGCTATGAGGCGATGGGGCTATGGGGCTCTGTGGCTCTGGAGCTATGGGGCTATCGGGCTAGAGGGCAATAGGGCTGTGAATATATAGGGCTATGAGGCCATAGGGCTCTCAGACCATAGGGCTATAAGGCTATAGGGATATAGGATTATGGGGCTATAGGGCCATAGTGCTACAGGCATACAGAGCTATAGGGCTATAGGGCTATAGGGCTGTAAGGTTATAGGGCTATAGGCCTATAGAGCGATAGGGCTATAGGGCTGTAGGGCTATAGGGCTATAAGGGTATAGGGCTATAGGGCTATAGAGCTATAGGGCTATAGGGCTACAGAGCTATTGGGCTATAGGGCTGGAGGGCTACTCGGCTATGGGGCTCTAAGGCTATAAGGCAATCGGGCTATAGGGTTATAGGGCTACAGGGCTATACCGCTATAGGGCTATAGGGCTCCAAGGCACCCGGGCACCCGGGCACCCGGGCACCTGGGCACCTGGCCACTCGGGCACCCGGGCACCTGGGCGGGCCGCGGAAATCGGCGGCGAAGCTCACCCAACCATATGAATCCGCTAGGACGCCTACAGTGGGGAAGCATCATCATCATCATCATCATCATCATCATCATCATCATCATCATCATCATCATCATCATCATCATCATCATCATCATCGTCATCATCGTCATCATCATAACAACATCAGCGTCAGCATAAACAACATCATCAGCAGCAACATCATCAGAATCAGCATCTTCCTCATCATCCTTCTCATCATAATCGTATTACACATCCTCATCCTCATCATCATCATAATTATTATCATCGTCATCATCATCAACTTCAGCATCATCATCATCGTCATCAGCATCAGCAACAACATCGTCATCGTCATCGTCATCGTCAGCAGCATCAATGACATCATCAGCAGCAGCATCAGCACCATCATCGTCACCAACAACAGCAATAGCAGCATCATCATCATCATCATCATCATCATAGTCAGCATCATCGCCATCATCAACATCATCATCAGCATCATCATCATCATCAGCATCATCATCATCATCATCATCTTCAGCAGCAGCATCATCGTCATCATCACCACCACCACTATCATCATCAGCATCATCATCAGCATCTGCATCAGCATCGTGGTCATCCTCCTTATCATCATCAGCAGCATCATCACCACCACCATCATCATCATCATCATCATCGTCATCATCATCATCATCATCATCATCATCATCATCATCATCATCATCATCATCATCATCATCATCATCATCATCGTCGTCGTCGTCATCAGCAGCAGCAGAAGCATCATTACCCCCCTCATCATCATCGTCATCAGTATCACCAGCATCAGTGTCATTTTCATCATCACCACCACTATCATCATCATCATCATCATCATCATCATCATCATCATCATGATCACCATCACCATCACCATCACCATCACCATCATCATCATCATCATCATCATCATCATCATCATCATCCTCATCCTCATCATCATCATCATCATCATCATCATCATCATCATCATCATCATCATCATCATCATCATGATTGCCTCTACCAGCAAACACCACTCACACGATTCGTGGCCCCAGAGGAAGCTACACCGAAGGCCCTAATGGCTGCGTCCGCATGGCGTACCCGCCCACGACTCGGCACACCCCTCACACGTTTCGTGGCCCCGTAAGAAGCCTCACCGAAGGCCCCAGTAGCTGCGCTGTCACGGCGTGTCCGCCCCCGACTCGGCACACCCCTCACACGCTTTGTAACCCCAGAGGGAGCTCCACCGAGCTGCGCTCGCATGGCGTACCCGCCCCCGACTCGGAGCCCCACCGAAAGCTCCAATGGCTGCCCCGCCCCCCACTCGGTACACCCCTCACACGCTTCATGGCCACTTTGGGAGCTCCACCGAAGGCCACAGTGGCTGCGCTCGCATGGCGGCACCGCACCCGATTCAGTACACCTCTTACAAGTCCCACCAGCCCTTTGAGCGTGAGTGGTTTAGAGAGCCCGCTCTGTTCTCAACCCCCCTTCTTCCCCTTCGGGGAGGGGTTTACCCCTCCCCCTACCCCCTCCCCTGGGCCTGGAGAGGTCCCTCCGCGGGTCGTCAGGGGAGTCATTTTCGACTCCTGGGAGGGCTAAAAAAACGACACCCCTCACGAGGATTCTGGCCCCGACGGGGGGAGGGAGAAAAAACCCTCTCCTTTTCTGTGGAGCCAAAGTCATTGATTTTACTACGGTTTTGGCCCCATTTTGGCCTTCTGAGGGGGCAGCGCTCATGAAAGCTCCCCTCTTCCTTCAAGGCAAAATCATTGATTTTACGAAGGTTTGGGGCTCATTTTGCCCTTCTGAGGGGGCAGCGCTCATTAAAGCGACCCTCTTCTTTGATCCATTCCCTCCAAGATGGCCCCAAGAAGCGCCCAGTAGGCACCAAGAGGCCCCAAGATGGCCCCAAGAGGTCCCCAGGAGGCCCCCAAGAGGTCTCCAAGAGGCCCCCAAGATGCCCCCAAGAGGTCTCCAAGAGGCCCCAAGAGGCTCCCCCGAGGCACCCAAGACGCTCCTGGAAGCCCCTGGGGCCGCCAAGAGGCCCCCAAGACGCCCCAAACGGCCTCCAAGATGCTCCCAAGAGGCCCGAAGAGGCTCCCCCAAGGCACCCAAGACGCTCCTAGAAGCCCCTGGGGCCGCCACGAGGCCCCCAAGACGCCCCAAAAGGGGACGAGGTGCCCGAACGCCTCACGCCACGAGGAGCCCGAACGACTCACACCATGACGAGGGGCCCGAACGACTCACACCACGAAGAGCCCGAACGACTCACACCAGAAGGAGGGGCCCGAACGACTCACACCAGGACGAGGCGCCCGAACGACTCACACCACGAGGAGCCCGAACGACTCACACCACGACGAGGGCCCCGAACGACTCACACCACGAGGAGCCCGAACGAGTCACACCAGGAGGAGGGGCCCGAACGACTCACACCAGGATGAGGGGCCCGAACAACTCACACCACGAGAAGCCCGAACGACTCACACCAGGACGAAGAGCCCGAACGACTCACACCACGAAGAGCCCGAACGACTCACACCAGGAAGAAGGGCCCGAACGACTCACACCAGTACGAGAAACCCCAAACGACTCAAACCACGAGGAGCGCTTTCTCTCCCTCCTCCTCCGCCTCGTCCTTCTCCCGCTCCCACCACAAGGAGGATGTACAAGGAGGCGGGAGGAAGGAGGAACAGGGGAGATATGCGGGGGCAGGCGGAAACACGCCTGAAAAACACGACTGTCGGCATGCTTCGCAAGAGTTGCTGTTTTGAGATGGCTGGTGGGGATACGCGAAGCGTAAAGAATTT
>CAUYUJ010012438.1:0-16574 GCA_963575745.1 Prorocentrum cordatum | reverse complement strand
AACATGCTCGACAATAGTCAAAACAAATTGCCCAAACATGCTCAACCAGATTCCCCAAATGCTCAGCAATGGTCAAACAATGGCCCCCAGATGGTTTGTTCCGCCACGTTTTTGAGCACTCCTCCTGCAGAGGGACAAAAGGCCCGACTGAACCCTGCGCCGCGGCTTCCTTCCCCCACGCGAGGTGGCGCAGCGACCCCGCGCCGCAGCCGCGCGCGGGCCGCCAGCGCGGCACCCCGCGCCGAGGCGAGGGCGCTCGCGCTCGACACTCTCGCGGGCGGCCTGCGCGCAGGTGCCGCGGTGGCGAGCGAAGGGGGGGGGAGCGAGCAGGGGCGAGCCTTCTGTCGGGCACGTCCCCCCTACAGGCCGATCTTGGAAGAAAACTGGAAAAAATTGCCCGAAACTCCCCCCCAAATAGTCAAAAATATGCAAAACATCGTCCATCGACTCTTTTTTTTTGTTTTTGAATATTCCTCCCGTCGAGGGACAGGCCCGACCAAAGGCAAGCCTTCTCAGAAGGCTCGGGAGTCCCCTGGCCGTCTGAGGAGTTTCCTGGGCCTTCCCCCGAGGACACGGGAGACCTCTCAGAGGGGCAGGGGCCTTCCGAGAAGCCCCGTCGCCTTCTGAGGGGGCCTGCTCCGTCTCACTTCCCCCCCTCGCTCGCCGCCGGCTGGTGCTCGAGGGCCGAAGGCTCTGTGCTTTCTCTTGTTGTGCCTTAAGCAGTACAAGCCAGAAGCGGTTCCGCGACGGATCAGTGCTCGCCTGCCCTCGGGCGGTCTCTGGCCCTCCGTCGGGGCCCGCCCGCGGGGTGGGAGGGGCCAGAGACCCCCCACGGCAGGGACCTTCTGGAGGAGGCCGACGGCTTCAGGGGCGCTTCAGGCACACACTGATCTCCCGCGGCACGAGGGCGTCCACGGCGAGGGCGCTGTAGAAGGGCGCGCACGGCGAGGAGCCAGTGGGCACGGGAGCCTCCGAGGTTCGGCGTGGCACTTTTGCCCACGCCGGACGTGTTCGCCTGGCTTCGGGCCCCGAGAACCTCACAGATCGATCCGGCTCGACACATGGTGCAGAAAAGTAGGGTGCAGGGCGAGGAAGCGAAGAGAAGGGAAACGGTGGGTGCGAACAAGACACGACGAGGCAGGAGGGCGCGGGGGGAACGGTGGGTGCGAACAAGACACGACGAGGCAGGAGGGCGCGGGGCAACAAGTGGAAGCAGCAGGAAGAGCGCCAGAGGTGCGAAGGACAAGGAGGAAGAAGAGGAAGGGCGAAGGGGGGGGAGGAAAGACAGAGGGGGATGGGGGGGGATCAAGGGCCAGCGGTCAACGAGAAGGGAATCGCAAAAGTAAGGGGAAAGGGAAAGGGGAAGGGGGGAGGGAGCGGGGAGGGGGGGGGAAGGAACAAGGGGTCTCTGTGTCTTCGGGGAGAAAGGCTTAGAACACTTCTCAGAAGGCAGGGGGGGGCCCGAGCCTTCTGCCGAGGCCCGCCTCTTCTCACTTGCCCCCTCGCTCGACGCCGATGCCCCGACGCCTTCGGAGCTCTGGTCGTGTTTTTGTCCTAGAAGCGCAGCTCGACGGCGCAGCAGACTCGGGCCGCGCGCACCGTGAGCAGAAGGGAGGCGGGAGCCGCAGGGCAGGGCTCGAACGTTTCGCTCACCCCGAGGCGCACGAACGGACACCTCGGGAACGTCTGAGCTGTTGCGTCGCTCGCGGCCCCCTTTGGGGCCGTCTCTGGGCACTCGGACTGCGAGGTGCCGGTCTGGCATGGGGCGCTGGCTGCGCGCGGCACGAGGGCGGACGGGGCGGCGCGCGGCGCCTGCCGGGCACCGCGCTGGCTTTTTTCTCCGCGCCAGCTCCAGCCGCAGCGACGAGGGCGACGGCAAGAATGCGAGGCCCCCGGAACCGCTCACACCGCGAGCGCAAGACGCCGACCACCGCAAGCCACAGGCGACAAGCGCAGGAGATGTTCGCATCCCCCATTCGGCCCAACACGGAGCGAGGGGAACAAACTAGGACTGGCACACATGACAACTGGTCGTTGGAGCTGGGTGTGGAGCGCGACCAGGACGGATAAACCGAGCCGGGTAAGAGCGGGAGTCGAGGTACAGTCGGGCCGCTGAAGTAAGCAACGGTCAACGAGGAACGACGCCCCTTCTTGGCCCCAAAAACGCCAGCGTGCGCGACTGGAGGAACAAGCACAAGATGACCTGAGGAATATCGAGCCGCTCTCGTGCCCAAGCCGTTTCTTGTTTCAGCGCCTTGACTGCAGACGAGAAACGAATGAGCGCCCCCACAACCACTCGTGTCCATGTTTGCGTTGAAACCGCCATCGGCGGATCGCAGCGCCTCGTGGAAAGATGCATGCCGCCACGATGCGCGAGACCCCACGCGACGCGACCATGGCGTGGAACCCACTTGCCCGAACGGGAGTGGCTCGGCGGCCGCGCGGATTTGCCACCCCCCACGAGAGGTCTCTTGGCGATGAGGTGGGGCTTGCCGCAGGCGCCCCCGGAACACCCAAAACCCAAACCGCTGGGATTGCTGCGCAGGCACTTTCATGAGGCGCCCAGCGCGCCAGACGCCAGGAAGCCGTTACGGGACCTGTGACGCACCCCGCGACCGCCCCCCTCACTCTTATCCGCATTTGCGGGGTGCCACGTGGGAACATGCCTGTAATCGTGGGAACACCGAAACCAGCTCAGCCCTGCGCATGCTGGCAATCGTGGGAACACCGATAATTGTGGCCGACGTCGTCAAAAGACGGCCAAATCGACCTCGACCACAACCAGAGTGTTTATACCGATCTCGGCAAGTTCTGCCCAGAGGGGCCCCCAAATAAAACCCACGGGGTCATGACTGTGGCTCTTTGGTGTGCCCAGAACTCCGCGTCGATCATGGCCGACACGGCCTCGCGGTTCTGGCGGCGCAGCCCAGCGCAGCGCACGGACGCCCAGAAGAGCGCCAGCACAGCCGCGAGCACCCCGCCGGCGGCGGCGGCGAGCCTGGGCCAATTGTGCTGCAGCCAGGTCACGGAGTCCGCGGCCTCGAGCAGCTTCTCGGCGTCCACGCGCTCGGCCACCGTCACGATCTCCTCGGGCCCATTGCGGTCGGGAGCCTTTGCTTCAGGCTTAGCATGTCGCCACGGCGGCCCTGGCGACACGCGACGCCCAGCACCCTGCAAACGGACAGCGTGCCGCTCCGCTCCGCGGGGCGGGAGGCTCTGAAAGGCTCCGGACGTTGACTCTTGCGAATGGGGATGTGGAGAGCGTGTCGCGCCGAAGCGTGGTGGGCTAGTACCAGCGAAGCAGCACGTTATCCCAAAGTTCCCGACCGCACCCACAGTATTCGCGACAGCGCCCGTTACCGTCCCCGCCACCCCCCCCTGGGCACGACACGATTCGCGCCCGGCGCCGTCTGGGATCTCGCAACTCCTAGGCGTTCTCACAAGGCGCGGGCGCGAATCGTGACGATACCCGACCCCTTCCCCCCTCCCTCCCCGGGTCACGCCCGCTTTCGCCAGGGGGTGCAAGAGTGCCCCTTCTTAGGGGAAACAACAAGGTACCGACGGCGATAGCCTTGCCTCGGCTTCGCCTCTTTGGGCCTCCTGGGAGGCCATCGCCGCCACGGCTGGATTCGCTTCGAAAACTGCTCAGAAAGCACCCCGGGAAAGATCCGGGGACCTACCCGATGCACCGTTGACGGGGCGCGTTCTGACCGGCATTTCGAAGCGAACCCAGCCGCGGCGGCGAGGGCCTCCCGGAAGCCCAGAAAGACGAAAACGAAACGACGCGAGGGCACGGTGAGGGCACTGGATAAGGAGCCCATGGATGAGGGTCTGGAAGCTGGCGGGATTCCACTTGAGGGTTGGCCATAGAAGTCACCGCCGCCCTCATCAGGTAAGGAATCCTCAGAAGGGTCTGCAGCCTCCCGGGCACGTTCCTGAAGGAACGCCGCCCCCATCGCAGCGGCATCGGTGCCTTCTCCCCCTCTGATCCTCGACCTTTTTCTGGCCGCCCACGGTGTGGGTGATGGCCTTCTCTATGCCATGCACGCCGCCCTGCCTCTCCAGGACCGTCTGCAGCGCCTGCGGGGGGCAAATAGCTAACTACCCGAAAAGTAACCGACATCTTCTGCACAACGCGAGGCGACGACGTATATGAACGCATTCCATACCTCCGAACCTATGATCAAGAGACCGATCATTTTAGAGACCTGGGCTGGCCTCCAGGCAGCTTCTTGAACGCGCGCCTGGGCCAGCTTACTTCTTCACGCTGGAGGGGCCAACGTGCTTAAGAAACTGGGCCAGCTCTCCGGCAACTTTGTTTGGAGACGCTGGCCCAACGTTTCGGGAGGTTTCTTGATCAGATGCCCGATTCTATAGAAATCCGATGCATAGATGTGTGTAAGCATACTTTACCATGCATACGCAGATGCACGTGTGCACGAGAACACGTTGCGAAATGTGCGGCGCTCCGAGAAGCCCCGCCAAAAACCATGTCGGGCCACGCGCGCCGCACATCCGCGCAACCCAAAATCGTAAAGGGGCTTGCGCAGCCATGACTGCGCAACTCTGTGGCGACGGCAAGCACGACAATGAACAGACAGCGGGGGACAGAAGTGGAAGAGGAGAAAGAGGAGGAGGAGGAGAAAGAAGGAGGAGGAGAAGAAGAAGAAGAAACAGAAGGAAGGCAAGGAGGATTGAGAACGACGGAGGAGAAACGCTGGTGAGAGCAGCAGCGCCATGCGTTACATCTGCTCGGTTCGCCCACGCTGTCGCTGCGGGCGACGTCGCCGTCGTGGCGGGCGTCGCGTTCATCGCCGTCGCGGCGGGGCCGCCGCGGGGGCCGTCGCGCGGGCCACCGCGGGGGGCCGTCGCAGGGTGCGTCGCGGGGGCCGTCGTGGAGGCCAGGTCGGGGGGGGGACCGTCGTCGGGGGCCGCCGAGTGGCCCGTGTGGCGTGCCGTCCTGGAAGCGGGTGGCGGGGGCACTCGGGCTGAGGGGGGGCCGCGGGGCAGTCCAAGGGTCGGGTGGGGGGCTCCAGAGGGTGATGCCGGCTGTCCCTATGACCGCTTCCCCGGGCATTCACCCCGCGGGCCCCCTCTCAGGGCACGCGGCCACTCGGGATGTCGAGCTGGCCGCGGGGGAGGCGGCGCCAGCTTTCGGCTGACCAGCGGCCCCTCTGGCCGCTTCCCCGGGCATGCCCCCCACGGGCTCCCCCTGAGGGCATGCGGCAACTCGGGGCTCGGTTTTCTCGGGGGTCGGTGGGCGGGGGGTCGCGGGGTCTGTCGGGTGGACAGGGGGTCGCGGGGGCGGTCGCGAGGGTCGTGCGGGTTCGTGGCGCAGTAGGCGGAGTAGTCGCACGCCAGGATGTAAAGCGGCAGCAGGCTGGCGCTGGAGCCGATGGCCAAGAGTACGTTCGTGACCAGGCGTCATGGGTGGAGGGGCTGAAGTCCAACTTCTGGTCAGTTGTAAGGAATATCGTGCTTGTGGTGGAGCTGATGGTGTCCGTCGCCGTCCTCGGTGGCCGCACGCTCGGCGTGGTCCCTACTCAAAGGCAGGTACCAAATCAATGAGTCATCACCTGCCATGTCTACTTTGCTTCTCCCTATCCGCGCATGCACCCGAGTCTTCGTATGAATTTACTTGTGGTGGCCGTGGGTGCCACCACCTGGTGGGCTGGTACGGTCCTGGGACAAGGGACAACCAAAGTTTAGCATCCGACGGGACGGAAACTAGCCGAGCTGGCAGAAGAGGCCGTGCCTCAGAGAAGGCGCAGCACAGGAGAGACCCGCACCCCGCCCCCTTTAAAAGCGCACACGGGTGCGCACGAGCCGCCCCAACAGCCCATCCAGAGCAGCTCTGACGCTCGGCGCCGATCCTACGAGATAGGCGAGTCGGCGGGCGCGGCTCGCGTCCAGCCAGGACCTCGTCCCTGAACCGAGCTTGGCTCGAGAGAAGAAAGCCTCACACTCTCCGAGGCGGCCCGCAACCATCCCGCAGCAGCTCGCGGCGCGCTTGCGGCGGCGAGGCTTCACAGCGGACACGGAGGCTGCCATTGCCTGGCGCCGCGCCGGGCGCCGCCCGCTCGCCCTGTGCGGCGGGGGCGGGCTCGAGCGCACCCGCCTCCTCCTCCCCCCCCCGAGGAGGAGGAGGAGGAGGAGGAGGAGGAGGAGGAGGAGGAGGAGGAGGAGGAGGAGGAGGAGGGGGAGGGAGGAGAAGGAGGAGGAGGAGGAGAGGAGGAGGAGGGAGGAGGAGGGGGGGCAGGAGGAGGAGGAGGCGGAGGAGGAGGAGGAGGAGGAGGAGGAGGAGGAGGAGGAGAGAGGAGGAGGAGGGAGGAGGAGGAGGAGGAGGGGGGGCAGGAGGAGGAGGAGGAGGAGGAGGAGCGAGGAGGAGGAGGAGGAGGAGGAGGAGGAGGAGGAGGAGGGGGGGCCAGGAGGAGGAGGAGGAGGAGGAGGAGGAGGAAGGAGGAGGACGACCCTCCGAGCCTGTGCGCCCTGCAGCACCTGCGCGCCACCGCCCTGCGCCGCGCCCGACCCGGCGGCCACTGCCCGCCCGGCGGCGGCAGCGCCCTGCCCCGCCGCCCGGACGACCCCTCCGGCGGCCCCCTTCGGGGCGCCCTGGATCGGCGAGGGCTCCACGGCTGCTGCGTCTCCCCTCAAATCTGGGCGTCGCACCTCTCAGAAGGGCCTGTTTTTGTAGATTCGGGCAAGTTTTCTTTGCATGGCATGTGCCCCCCCCCTCGCCCCTCTTCAGACGAATACGGCCGTGCAAGTGCCTTTCGACTTGCGTGGAGCCTGCACGTGCATGTCGTTTGCGGCTTGCTTCAGGTGCAGCCCCCCCCGTCCGTGCAAGTGAACTCGCCAGAGTCAAAAAACAGGCTCTTCCACAACAGGCGCTTTCGCCCAGTTTCCGAGCCCCGAGACCCTCCCGGATCGTTCCGGCTCGGAAAACGGCGCGCGCTGAAAAAGTGGTCGAGGGCTCTGGTCGCGATGTTTCGCGATGCTGCACTTGTGTGGCAGCGTCGGATCTCAGGGTCCCTCGCCTCGCCCTTCAACGCTGATATTGTTTCACCAACCATCCTGTGGTGTTGGGCTCTCGTCTTGAGGAGACAGCGCCCCGCGCTCTCTCCGCTGCTCTCTACCTCCCTCCTCCCCTCCTTCCTCGTCGCTCATCCCATCCTTGCCCCTGCCCCCTGATGTCCATCTACGGCACACCCCTCACTCGCTTCGTGCCCCCAGACGGAGCTCCACCGAAGGCCCCAGTGGTAGTGGTCACTTGCGTCCCATAAAAACCCGTTTCGGTACACCCCTCACACGCTTCGTGGCCCCACACTTCGCCGTGACAAGAGTCTCCTCTGAAATGCAAAGGCCCGAAATCACCGAAAGGTGAAAGTCGTGAAGACCCTGAGGCAATTTCTTCGAGCGTGGAAAACCAATGGAAACAGCAAGCCGGGATCTGGGAGAGGCTGGGACAATCCCACCAGCCCTTTGGCCGTAAGTGGCTTACCAATATCGGCAGTGGACAAACCTCCCTCTAGTAAACCTCCCTTTAGTGAAAACGGCCTGGGACCGAAACCGACGCACCTGGACCCACAAAAATGACGGCCGCGACGCCCCCTCGCGAACCGAAAACGGCCAATTCCTGAATCGACGTGTCAGGGTAGGAGGTCTATCCACTCCCGATACCTATAATTCTCCTCTTCCAAAACCCTCTTCCCTTCAGAGAGGGCTCCCTCCCCCTCCCCTCACTGATCTTTTTTGTATTTTTCGCGGGGGCGGCGGCGCGAGGTGGCAGATGGTCCTTTCTCGCACAGGATGGCTCCAAGAGAGCAAAAATGCTCCAGGATGGCCTCCAACATGACTCAAGATAGCCCAACATGGCTCAAGATAGCTTCCAGTACCTCCTGACATACATCCAGGAGGCCCGACGAGGGCCACAAGACAGTTCCAAGTGCTCGCGGAGACCCCCTGGGACCCCCCCAAGAGGCCTAAACCCTTCAAAAACCTCAGGGAATCAATCATGAGCTTTCTCGCCCTTTGACTCCCAAATGACTTCTGAACCCTCAAGATGGCCCCACGATGGCCCAAGAGAGCCCCAAGAGGGGCCCAAGAAGCCTCCAAAACAGCCCCGAGAGCGCCCAAGATCGGCCCAAGAACGCCCCCAAAGCGCCCCAAGAAGCGATTTTGGTGGCCCCGGAGGAGGGAGGCAAGGCAAATCGGGGGCCCCCCCTTCTTTTTTGATCGACGCCCTACAAGGTGGCCCCGCGAGGCCTTACATGGCCCCCAAGACGGCCCCAAGAGAGCCCCAAGACACCTCGCCAGAGCCTTATGAGGACCCCAAGGGCCTTCAAAACGAGACCCAAGAGGGCCCGAAGAGGACCCAAATCAAACCAAAGAGGGATCCCAAGAGTGCCCCAAAAAGACCCCCAGATGGCTCAAAGGGATGTTGTCCTCGTTGTCCTCCACCTGCCTCCGATGCCCCAAAACGACCTCCAAGATGGATCAACACGCTCCTCCCCTACTCTCCTTGCCCGCTTCGTTTCACTATATGTGCCTCTTCCTCCACGTGTCATGTCAGCTTTCATGGGCAACGTTTCTGGATGGGCTGGTGAGGATACTTTTTCGGTCGCGGCCGCAAGCGAAGAGGCAGGCGGCGGGCAGGGAGTCCGGGCCAACGGGCAAGCCAAATTAGCGACAGGAGGCGTACTAGCCGGCGGGCCCACTCACAAAGCAGCCGCACTGGTGGGGATACGCGAAGCGTGAAGAATCAGTTGTACGTGAACGGGCACATTGCAGTCCAGGATCTAAATTATGATACGTGGCCCCCCGCAGTCGCGGATAAGAGTGAGGAGGTGGTGGGGACGTCTGCAGTCTGCGGGGCTCTGAAGAAGCCCGCCGCAGGCGCCACATTTTTACAAATTATAGAACGGACCCGCCGCTGGCGACGATTTTTCGTTCAAGCAATGTGGGTGGGTCGCGGGTGGGTCGCGGGTGGGGCGCGGGGTAGGTCGCGGGTGGGTCGCGGGTGGGTCGCGGGCGGGTCGCGAGGTGGGTCGCGGGTGGGTCGCGGGCCAGGTCGCGGGTGGGTCGCGGGCGGGTCGCGAGGTGGGTCGCGGGTGGGTCGCGGGCCAGGTCGCGGGGGGACGACGCCAATCAACAACAACAAACAAACAAACACACAAACAAACAAACACAACAACAACAACAACAACAACAACCAGTTTAAGGCTGTACGCTCTTACTTGCCCGCGAGTCATTCAACACGTATACCCTACACCCTCGATACCCGCCCTCTTCGTCTTCGATCACACCCCTTTCGGGGGGATTATTTCTCTTTGCTGGGGCCGGCGGGCTTAGACGTACGGGCAAACCGGAACGGGCGGACAATCCTTCGGGGGCGTACATCTCTCTGCCCGCCATTGGAATTGGCGCGGGCCCTGCAAGAGGAGGAGGGGAAGAACGAGGGAGAGTGGGAGGAAGGGGAGGGGGAAGGACGAAGGAAGAGGGAAGATACCACGTTGTGAAGGCGTCCTTGGCGCGTGCGTGGTTCCTGATCGCCGAAACGCAATTCCAGAATAATTTGTGAGGACGTCGCACGCGAGAGCGCAGTCCTGAGTACATTGTGAGGAAATCTCGGGCGGAAGCGGGGGCCCTGACTAAGTTGCGAGGAGTTCTCAAGCGGGAGCGCCGTTCCTGAGCAAATTGCACGGAAGTCTCAGGCGGGAGCGGGGGCCCTCACTAAATTGCGAGGAAGTCTCAGGCGGGAGCGCCGTTCCTGAGTCAATTGCGCGGAAATGTCAAGCAGGAGCGGGGGTCCTGAGTAAAATTCGAAGAAGTCTCAGGCGGGAGCGCCGTTCCCACGTAAATTGCACGGAAGTCTCAGGCGGGAGCGGGGGTCTTGATTACATTGCGAAGAAGTCTCAGACGGGAGCGAGTAAATTGCGCGGAAGTCTCAGGCGGGAGCGGGGGTCCTGAGTAAAAATCGAGGAAGTCTCAGGCGGGAGCCGTTGTTGTTGTAGCCCGGGGGGCAGGGGCACAGTTTGAGCAGGAAGACTTTCCTTGAGAAAAAACAGGGTGCGAGCCCCGGGGGTGGCACTTCAATCGAAAAAAATCAATGTGCACCGGTGGGGGGGGATCAACAATAATTATTCTTCAAGAATGAGAGTTCAACAACAACAATCATTTTACCCGAACGCTCAGTGTTCTCACCAGTGCCAGGGTTTTCATGCGACGCGAGAAAATACCCCCACTTCGTGGGGGGGCAGTTCAAGCTCTACCAAATATCCAAACGACTCTTCGCGACCACCCAAACCCAGCTTCCCGCCCTATGACGTTGGGACACTTCACTTCGTGGCGTGCGGACGACCGTGGCTACTACACTGGCGTGGGGTACACACCCACAGAACTTGGTCACTATTCGGGGCGCGCGTGTGCCCAGCATCCTGCAATTGTGACATACAATACATGACACAGACAGACAGAGAGAGAGACAGAGAGCAGACAGAGAGAGAGACAGAGAGAGCGGAGTTGGTCACATTTTTGGGCAAGTTCCTGAGATCGTCGTGTTTTTTGTTGGTCTTGCGCGCGCGAATGTCCACTTTACTTTTTTTTGCAAGGGAGTATTGAAATTTGATTATGTAAGAACAAGAAAAAGTAGCTCGCGCGAGCTCATGTAACATAAATGTTGAAAAACCATTGGTTTTGTGGGAGTCGGACAGCGCGCGCGGGATGAAATTTGGACATTTTTTTGAAAAACCATTGGGTTTTTGATGTTTTTATGTTGAAATCGTTACGAAACCTAAGGTTCTGGAAGGATTTCGTCTTGCGCGCGCGAATGTCCACTTTACCTTATTTTTTGCAAGGGATTATTGAAATTTGATTATGTTAGAACAAGAAAAAGTAGCTCGCGCGAGCTCATGTAACATAAATGTTGAACAACCATTGGTTTTGTAGGATTCGGACAGCGCGCGCGGAAGGACATTTTGACAATTTTTTATTAAAAAACCATTGGGTTTTTGATGTTTTTATGTTAAAATGGTTACGAAACCCAAGGTTTTGGAAGGATTTCGTCTTGCGCGCACGAATGTCCACTTTACTTTACCTAATTTTTTGCAAGGGAATCTTGCAATTTGATCAAGTAAAAACAAGAATTTTCATTTTCTATTGTTTTTTGCAAGGGAAAACGAGCGTCAACAAAAAAACGGATCCGGAGCTCATCCACTTTTCTGAAGCTTTCGCGAAAAAATGATGAAAATGTAGCTGCGGCCTAGGCGCGGCGCAGAGGTCGCGCACCAGGGGTCCCAACAATAATAATTCTTTAGAAGGAATAATGTTCAACACCAACAACAACAATCATTACCCGAACGCTCAGTGTTCTCACCAGTGCCAGGGTTTTCATGCGACGCGAGACAATACCCCCACTTCGTGGGGGGGCAGTTCAAGCTCTACCAAATATCCACACGACTCTTCGCGACCACCCAACCCCAGCTTCCCGCCCTATGACGTTGGGACACTTCACTTCGTGGCGTGCGGACGACCGTGGCTACTACACTGGCGTGGGGTACACACCCACAGAACTTGGTCACTTATTCGGGGCGCGAGTGTGCCCAGCATCCTGCAATTGTGACATACAATACATGACACAGACAGACAGAGAGAGAGACAGAGAGCAGACAGAGAGAGAGACAGAGAGAGCGGAGTTGGTCACATTTTTGGGGCAAGTTCCTGAGATCGTCGTGTTTGTTGTTGGTCTTGCGCGCGCGAATGTCCACTTTACTTTTTTTTGCAAGGGATGTTGAAATTTGATTATGTAAGAACAAGAAAAAGTAGCTCGCGCGAGCTTATGTAACATAAATGTTGAAAAAACCATTGGTTTTGTGGGAGTCGGACAGCGCGCGCGGGATGAAATTTGGACATTTTTTTTTGAAAAACCATTGGCTTTTTGATGTTTTTATGTTGAAATCGTTACGAAACATAAGGTTCTGGAAGGATTTCGTCTTGCGCGCGCGAATGTCCACTTTACCTTATTTTTTGCAAGGGAGTATTGAAAATTGATTATGTTAGAACAAGAAAAAGTAGCTCGCGCGAGCTCATGTAACATAAATGTTGAAAAACCATTGGTTTTGTGGGATTCGGACAGCGCGCGCGGAAGGACATTTTGACAATTTTTTCTTAAAAAACCATGGGGTTTTTGATGTTTTTATGTTAAAATCGTTACGAAACCTAAGGTTTTGGAAGGATTTCGTCTTGCGCGCACGAATGTCCACTTTACCTTATTTTTTGCAAGGGATTCTTGCAATTTGATCAAGTAAGAACAAGAATTTTCATGTTCTATTGTTTTTTGCAAGGGAAAACGAGCGTCAACAAAAAACCGGATCCGGTACCAATCGTTTTGCCTGAGACTTCCTCACGAAAATGATGAAAATGTGGCTGCGGCCTAGGCGCGGCGGGGGGGTCGCGCACCAGGGGTCCCAACAATAATTATTCTTAAGAAGAAATAATGTTCAACAACAACAACAACAATACTTTTAAGACTGTTCGCCCTTATCTGCTCGAGTGTCCAAGAACGCCTATTTCCCAAACCCTCGATACCCGCCCTTTTTGGGGGTAGACTTCTCTTCCCTGCAGACCAGGCCCCGGCAAGCGGCGGGGCGGCCGCGGACCGTCGGCCTGGCCAGCGGCAGCGCTGATCGGCGGGGCGGCCGCGGCCCGTCGACCCGACCCCAAGAGGGACGGACAGGGCACCGACCACGACGACGACGACGACGTCTACGACGACGGCGACGACGACGACGACGACAGCGACGACGAGCGAAGGCAAGAGCGAAAGGGAACGACAGCAGGGCCACAAGGACACGAAGTAGGCCACGAAGGGCAACAGCGGGGACACGAAGGGCATGCGTATGGGGCCACGAAGAGCGCGAACGAGCGGGGGCCACGAAGGGCAGATAATGCGGGGCCACTGAAGGCAACGATGGGGCCACTGAGGGTAGCAACTGGGCCACGTAGGGCAGATGCACATGGGGCCACCACGGGCGCGAACGAGCGGGGGCCACGAAGGGCATACATATATGAGGCCACGAAGGGCTGCAACGGGGGCCACGAAGGGATGCAACGGGGCCACGAAGGACAGCGAGGAGCCCACGAAGGGCTGCGACGGGGCCACGAAGGGCTGCGACGGGGCCACGAAGGGCAGCGACGGGGCCACGAAAGGCTGCAACGCGGCCACGAAACAAAGCGAGGGGGCCACGAGGGGTTGCAACGGGGCCACGAAGGGCAGCGAGGGGCCACGAAGGGCTGCAACGGGGCCACGAAATTACTCACTGCGTGGAGCTCCCCACATGTGTATCTCATGTTTTATGTCATGCCGTGGTGAGCGTCTGTTCATGAGCGGTCGACTACAATAGCGCGTCCACGTGGGCGACAGGGCCGACGAAGACGAGTGACCCCTAGTGCGAGTGATTGCGTATGAGTCAGAGTGAGCTTTGAGTACGGTTGACTGCGAGCCTCTTCCTCTTCATCCCCCCTCCTCAACTGCCAGGCCTTCCCCTTTTCAGCCCGTGGTAGCTTTGGAGCTTCCCACATGTGCATATGTTGTAAGATAGTTGGCAGTGGGATATGTAAGACGAGCGTTTAGCCTCACAAGGCCATAAGTGCATGTCATGTTGGAAGATAGTGCCACGGTGAGCATTTCCAACGATCCCCGCACACAACCACCGCCCCCCCTCGCAGTCACCCCCTATGAATACACATATATGTATATATATATATACATATATATATATATATATGTCCTGGACATCGGAACAAACGTTCTGCTCGCGTCAAGGACCTTCGAGCAAAGCGCCCTCCTCCTCCTCCTCCTCCTCCTCCTCCTGTTCCTCCGCCCCCTCCCTTCTCCTGCTCCTGCTCCTCCTCCTCATCCTCCTGCTCCCCCTCCCCCTCCGCACCCCCATGCCCTTCTTACGATCCCCCGCCTCCTCCTCCTCCTCCTGTTCCTCCTCCTCATCATCGTTCCTGTCATTTCCCTCCCTGTTGAGCCCGGAAACAAGCAAACCGCCTGAGACATCCCCACAATATGGCCGCGAACGAGCCCGTGCAACCACCCCTGGCGGCTCCCCATAGGGGTGCTGCAACCAGCGCCCCGCTTGAGACATCGTCACAATCTGCTCTCCAAGCGAAGGATGTTGAGCCCAGAAACAAGCAAACCGCCTGAGACATCCCCACAAAATGGCCGCGAACGAGCCCGTGCAACCACCCCTGGCGGCTCCCCTTAGGGATGCTGAAACCAGCGCCCCGCCTGAGACATCCTCACAATCTGCTCTCCAAGCGAAGGATGTTGAGCCCAGAAACAAGCAAACCGCCTGAGACATCCCCACAAAATGGCCGCGAACGAGCCCGTGCAACCACCCCTGGCGGCTCCCCTTAGGGGTGATGAAACCAGCGCCCCGCCTGAGACATCCTCGCAATCTGCTCTCCAAGCGAAGGATGTTGAGCCCGGAAACAAGCAAACCGCCGGAGACATCCCCACAAAATGGCCGCGAACGAGCCCGTGCAACCACCCCGGGCGGCTCCCCTTAGGGGTGCTGAAACCAGCGCCCCGCCTGAGACATCCTCACAATCTGCTCTCCAAGCGAAGGATGTTGGGCCCGGAAACAAGCAAACCGCCTGAGACATCCCCACAAAATGGCCGCGAACGAGCCCGTGCAACCACCCCTGGCGGCTCCCCTTAGGGGTGCTGAAACCAGCGCCCCGCCTGAGACATCCTTACAATCTGCTCTCCAAGCGAAGGATGTTGGGCCCAGAAACAGCGTTTTTTACCGCCTCAGAACCCATCCCCCACAATATGGCGGCCGCGCGGGGCGGGGGGGGGGAGGGGGTGGGGGGCGCGGGGGGGCGGGGAGGGGGGGGGGGGCGGAGCGGTCGGGCCGCAGGTGCCGGGGGGGGCCCGCGAACGAGCCCGTGCAACCACCCCTGGCGGCTCCCCTTAGGTGTGCTGAAACCAGCGCCCCGCCTGAGACATCCTCACAATCTGCTCTCCAAGCGGAGGATGTTGGGCCCAGAAACAAGCAAACCGCCTGAGACATCCCCACAAAATGGCCGCGAACGAGCCCGTGCAAACACCCCTGGCGGCTCCCCTTAGGGGTGCTGAAACCAGCGCCCCGCCTGAGACATCCTCACAATCTGCTCTTCAAGCGAAGGATGTTGAGCCCAGAAACAAGCAAACCGCCTGAGACATCCCCACAAAATGGCCGCGAACGAGCCCGTGCAAACACCCCTGGCGGCTCCCATTAGGGGTGCTGAAATGAGCGCCTCGCTCGAGACATCCTCCAAATCTGCTCCGAAAGCGAAGGATGTTGGGCCCAGAAACAAGCAAACCGCCTGAGACATCCCCACAAAATGGCCGCGAACGAGCCCGTGCAAACACCCCTGGCGGCTCCCCTAAGGGGTGCTGAAACCAGCGCCCCGCTTGAGACATCCTCCAAATCTGATGTGTGTTGAGTAAGTCTGAGTATAAGTAGGTCTGAGTATGAGTATGCCTGAGTATGAGTAAGTCTGTGTATGAGTAAGTCTGTGTATGAGTAAGTCTGAGTATGAGCAGGTCTGTGTATGAGAAAGTCGGTGTATGTGTACGTCTGGGTATGAGTAAGTCTGAGTATGAGTAATACTGTGTATGAGTAAGTCTGGGTACGAGTAAGTCTGTGTATGAGTACGTCTGGGTATGAGCAAGTCTGTGCATGAGTACGTCTGTGTATGAGTATGTCTGAGTATGAGTAAGTCTGAGTATGAGTAGGTCTGATTATGAGTAAATCTGAGTATGAGTAAGTCTGTGTATGAGTAAGTCTGAGTATGAGCAAGTGTGAGTATGAGTAAGTCCGACAGGAGGGAAGAAAGAAAGAGGAGGAGGGAGAAGAAGGAGTAGGAGGCGTCCAAGTAATAATAAGAACCCCATCTTAGGATATGGGGAACAAAGCGAGGGGGCCACGAAGGGCTGCAACGGGGCCACGAAGGGCAGCGAGATCCCGATTCCTATGTAATCTGTGAGGGGGTCCTAAGCGTGAGCGCGACTCCTGGGTGCTTGGATGTCGGGAGCGCGGCGCTTGAGTAAATTGCAGGAAATTCCAACGCAAGGGCGCTATTCTTCAGTGAGTTGCAAGCAAGTCTCCAGCGAAAGCGCGACTCCAGAGCGCCAGGAGAATATCTAAGGAAGTCCCAAGCGAGAGCGCGATTCCTGAATCCGCCGACCCTGTCGGCGTGTGTAAGGGGTTTCTCCGTTCGACTCGTCGTCTCCGTCGTTTCCGTTCTCCCCCTCCCAGGGCTCTCCTCCTCAAGCGCGCTAGCCAAAGCGAAATTAAACGACGTCGTAGTGGAGTCGAAGGGAAGCCCCTTCCCTTTGATCCCTCCCCCGCAAGGGGAGGGGGGGGCCCGGGGCAGATACGACGCCCGCCGGGGCGCACTTTCCTCGAGCTGGCACGCACGGGATGCACTTCCTCCTCCTCCTGGTCCTCCTCCTCCTCCTCCTCCTCCTTTTCCTCCTCCTCCTCCTCCTCCTCCTGCTCCTCTCCTCCTTCTCCTCCTCT
>CAUYUJ010012437.1:0-16581 GCA_963575745.1 Prorocentrum cordatum | reverse complement strand
CCACAGGTCTGAAGGCATGTGAAAAGAGACCTGGGACTCAGGATCCAAAGTACTCCTTGAAGGGTGTAGTGCGTCGTAGTCTTCCAGCAGATCGGGTGGCACGCGTGCCCGCTCTTGCTCCTGCCGTTGGGCTCGAAGTATAGACCTCTTGCTGCTAGGGTCCGAAGCGAGCTTGGGTCTGGCTACCTTTGGAAACGGTTCAGGTAACAAAAGTTTCTGGTACCACCATCTGCGCATGCCATCGTGGGCGTCAACCTGCAGTGCACTGTGCGTCTTCCACGGGACCTGAGGCTGCGACCGAACTCGGTATCTGGAAGATGTTCCGTTCTTGGCCATTGCGAAATCAATGAGAGAGCCCTCCTGCCCTTTGTCGCACGTGGTGCTGACGTCAGCGGGTAGAATGAGTGTGCCCCCAATTTTTTCAGGCCAGCCAGATCCTTCCAAGGAAGTTGGTGAAATATTCCAGTCACCGATAACCAACCAAGGGTCTGCAAGCCCATGAAGGAAGGAGGCTAACGCAACCAGCACTTGGCGATTTCTGCCAGAAACTCCCAATCCTGGCCAAAGATAAACTGATACCAAGACCAGGTTGCCCGAGGACAAGTGCAAGACCATGGCGGCGAACCCGCGCATAGGATCAGGTTGGCGTGCAGCTTGTGCATATTGCCGAATGGCCTGTAGCGAGGTGGTGGCCAGATGCTTCTTGGCCATGACCCATTCACCGCCAGCGGAGCCTCCTCGTCCTGTTGGTGTGCTCCCTGTGGCGCAGACCTTCCAACCGTCTTTGTCCAGTTCGATCCCCGTCTTGGAGTGGAACGAGGCGGCGGTGACATGAGTCTCCACCAGGCAAAACACAGAGTACGGGGCTGTGTTGACATAACGCTGCGCTTGAGGCCCCCACTCAGTGATGTTACCGTAAAGGATCGAGAAATCTTTCTCGTCGGATGTGAGCTTGGAGGGGGCTGGAGCGGCCAAAGCCTGCGCTGCTGGTGCGCTGAGGTCAGCCTCAAGGCAAGTAGGGCCGCTGCTGGAGGCAGCCTGGTCCGCCCTAGCCTCAGAAGGCCTGGCGGTGACGCCAGGTGGCGAGGGGCCAACCTCCGCCTCGAACGGCGAATCCTGGTGGAAACGCTCGTTGACCTCCTCCAGCTCCAGCTCCTCGAACGGATCCAGCTCGGCGTCGTGCAGGTGCGCCGTCGTACAGGAAGGGACAGAGGCCTGCGGTCCCGTAGATGCGCGAGGCGCAGCCCTCGGGGGAGGGCTGTCATTAAGGGCAGCATACGCCAGCCCGCCAAGCGCACCCGTCAGCGAGGCTTGACCCGATGCGCCCGAAGACGTGCGAGTAGCCGACATCCTCGCACTCGGGGATGGCGTAGCTCCGCGCGACGCAGAACGCGACGAACGTCTCGCCTGCGGTGCCCGCGACGCCGAGCCAGGAGCCGCAGTCGGCGAACTGCTCACCTCCAACGGTGCTGTAGTTGTCTCGCTTCCCAAAGCGCGCTCCTCATCCGAGTCGAAGAAGAACTCGACTGGGTAGGGCCAGGGGCGCCCGCCGTAACAGCATGCCGACAAAACTCGGCGCGGCGCCCCTCGATCTGCGTTAGGCTGTGGACGGAGCCCCTGATACTGCAGGGGAGGGGGCGGTGCCAGGAGCGCTAGGAGCGGCCTCCGCGGAGGTGGAAGCGGCCTCCTGCTGAGCGTAGAGCTCATCCTGGGCCGACTTGGCCTTGGCTCTGGCAGCAGCGCGCATGGCCTCGGCCCCAGCTGGAGCACCTGCTGCCGCAGCGGCGCCAGCAGGCCCAGCCCCGTCAGTTGCAGCAGCAGCAGCGGGGCCAGCAGCAGAGCCAGCCGCCTCGCTGCCGTCCACGCGCCTGCGCTTGGCCTCCTCCCTGGCGCGCAGCTTGCGAGCCTCCTCACGAAGCTCCAGGATGCGCTGCGCCGAGGGTCCGAGGACTTCCTGGACCTTGGTCTGGACGCTGTCGGCCAGCTCCTGCTTGATGCGCCCCCAGTCCACGCGCGCCTGCTCGTCGAGCTCCAGGCCAGAGAGGTCGAACAGCGGCCCGTCCACGATCTGAAGCGAGCCCTCGTCGACGAGCGTCGAAAGGTTGATCGCCGAAGAAGAGGGTGGCGCCGTTGACGGCGGCGCCGCTTTGGCCTTGACCTGCTTGGCGCAGGCCGCCTCCCAGTCCTGCTGCGCCGCATGAGCGCTGGCGGCCGCCTCGTCCTCTGCGGCCTGGGCGTCAGCAAGCCACTGCTTGCTCTCCAGGACGCGGGCCGAGCAGGTCTCTAGCCATGCCAGCGCCCTCCTGCAAGCCACGCCTTTGGCCCGCACTTCCTCCTCAAGGAGTGGCGCCTTCTGCGGGGCACCCGCGCCTGCAGCAGCTGCCTGTGCCTCCTTCTTGGCCTGCACCGCCGCCTTGAGCTTGAGAGCACGTGCAGTCCTAGCCAAACTCCTTCTCGAGAACTCGAAGTGGACGGGCCTGCGGCAGTGCTGTGTGTGCTGTTTCTTTGCTTTTTGTTTTTTTTTATTTGCTATGCTTGTTTGCCTTTTGCTTTTGTTTTTCTTTGTTGCTTTGCTTTTGTTGATATTTGTGTTGTGTTTTTTGCTATTATGTTGTTTTGTTGTTTTTGCTTGTTTGCTTCTGCATCTCTGCTTTGAGCTTTGCTTATTGCTTCTGTTTTTTTTTATCTTATTTTGCTTTTTTTGCTTTTTGCCTGGATATTTTTTTTGCTGTTTGCTTGCATGCTTGCTTGTGCTATTGTTTATGCATTTTTTTGGTTGCTTTTGCTTTTTTGCTAGTATTTTTTTTTTTTTGCTTGTTGCTGCTGCTGCTGCCCCACGCGGCCACCATGAGGCACCCAGCCCGCCTGCTGGTAGACCCATGGCCGACGCTGGACGGCCTGGGCCTTCGGCGCGGGCCGGGGCAAAGGTGGTCCCTTGGCGCCCTTGCCTCCTGCTTGAGCCCAGGGAGGAGCCGCAGGGGCCTCTGCCGCAGGCTCTGCCTCAGGAGGAGGCGTTGCGCCCGCCTGCGGCGGGCCCCAAACCCACTGGCCGCGGGGACGCTTGTCCTCCGATGGGCTCGGCACCATGCCGCCTCCGCACTGGTAGCACCAGTGGTTGTTCTTGAAGTTCCAGCGGAATCTGCAGGAAGTGCATGTGATGTACGTCGTCTTGGCCCCTGCCGCTGGAGCCGAGCGACCTCCGCCAAAGCCTTTCCTGCCGCCGCCCTTCTTGCCGCCGCCTCCCATGGCCGATGCGAGGAAGGCTGCTCTCCCAGTGAAGGGGGCAGGCGATGGACTGGGGCGGACCAGCCCTCGCAAAGAGGATGTCGGGCGCAAGCACCCTGGCACTGCCGCGGACTAGCGGTATCCAGTTCAGCCAATGCGGGCTCAGCCCGCACGAAAGGCATCTTGAGCCAAAATGGCTACGGAGGAGGAGGAGGGGGAGGAGGAGGGGGAGGAGGGGGAGGAGGGGGAGGAGGGGGAGGAGGGACACCAGCGGGACACCAGCGGGACACCAGCGGGACACCTTCGGGATACCGCTCGCCACCGGTTGCCGGGCGGAGAACCTTTTGGTCCAGCTGCGGCCCAGCCACAGGAGAATTTCCTCTTGCCCGCCCACGCAGCTTCGCCTCGCCCGCACGCACGGCACGAACACGAAACCACCGATTTCCCGGTGGGGGCCCTCCGTTCCACTTCGATCTCACCCCCCAACCTCCGATTCATGCACACAATGGTTATTATACGAGCCTGAATTGTATTATGTTTGATATACGTAAGAATGCGAAGAATGCGACTAATAAGCTTACTGATGGGGACACTACCAATCATACGAATACGGATAATCAGAGCAATCATCGCACGACTACTAATAATCATAGTAATGGTAATGATAATGTTAATATTAACAATAATACTAATACTAGAAACAGGAATGATAGTACTACAACTCCTACTACTTCTAGTACGAGTCGTACTAATACGACTAAATAGAGGAGGAGGGCGACGACCAGTAGCAGTAGGAGGATGATTATGGAGGAAGATAAGCATGAGCAGGAGCAGGAGGAGGAGGATGAGGGGGAGAAGGAGGAGGAAGAGCCGAGGAGGAGGAGGAGGCGGAGGAGGAGGAGGAGGAAGTGGTGGAGGAAGGGGGATGAGCAGAAACAAAATATCCACACTTAGAAGAAACATACGAGTAGGAAACACACTCAGAAGTACAATAGTATTTTGAAGGCGAATGATAACACCAATACTAATAACACATAATACGATACGATAGAGAAGACTAAATACACATACGATAGAGAACACTAGGACTCCGACACATAATACTAATATTCATAATAATCATAATAGTAATAATCGTACTCGTAATAATAATAACGATAGTAATAACACGATTAATAGTAATATTATTATTATTATGAATAATAACAATGATAATAATGATAATAATAATAATAATATTACTAATAATAATAATACTACGAATAACAATAATACTAATAATAATAATAGTAGTAATAATACTCATAATGATAACACGATGAGGAGGACGACGACGACGGGGACGAGGACGAGGACGAGGAGCAGGAGGAGGAGGAAGAGAAGGAGGAGGAGGAGAAGGAGGAGGAGGAGGAGGAGGAGGAGGAGGAGGGGAAGGAGGAGGAGGAGGAAGAGGAATGGAGGAATAGACGGATGGAGGAATTGAGGAGGAGGAGGAGGAGGAGGAGGAGGAGGAGTAGGAGGCAGAGGAGGAGCTGGAGGCGGCGGAGGAGGAGGATGAGGAGGAGGAGCAGGAGCAGGAGCAGGAGGTTTTTGGAGAGAGCCCGTCGCCATGTTGTTGGCCCAAGCCTCCCGGCAGCGAGCGAACGCCCCTCTGCTCCAAGGTGGCTCGGTGACGGTGCCCACGGCCGGAACAGCCAAAGGTGAGCGTTACGGGCAGGGTTACCAGTCGGGCGGTCCTCGGCGGAGCCGTGCGGCGCGCACGGCGGCTACCGGCGGGCAGATGAAAGCAAGGGTGGTCGCGGCTCGGTCGGTTCGCTGGCGTCGCGATCGGCTGCGTTCGGTCGGTTCGGTTCGGTCGGTTATTGTGTCGTTGCCGCGTCGTTGCACCTGTATTGGCTGTTTTGGGCCTGTCGGTTTCGGTCGGTTTTGGGTTTCTGATTCGGTGTCGGTTGGGTTGGTTTTCGGCGTTTGCTTTCGCCCTGCACGGCCGCGGAAAGTGTGGATGTTGCCATCCGGTGGTGCTTACATCGCCATCTGGAGGAGGAGGAGGAGGAGGAGGAGGAGGAGGAGGAGGAGGCGGAGGGGGAGGAGGAGGAGGAGGAGGAGGAGAAGGAGGAGGCTCTCACCACGATGGAGGCCCTGGAGTCGGGGGTCTCCTGCTTGACGTTGGGCGGGGCTATCGGCGACGAGCTGCGTGCCAGGCTGGAGTTTTGCTTTTCTGCGCTGGCGGCGGGCCTTCCGGGATCGAGGGCGTCTCGACTGGCGGGGGCGAGGCGCAAATCCGGTTCGCACGACTTCGCGACGCCAGGGAGGATCAGCGAGTTGGCCGCTTAAAAGCACCTCAACTCGCTCCAGCGCTCTCGACAGAGTCAAGACGCTCGGTTGAGGTTGAGGACCATTTCGGGCCCGTGGGGTGGCTCTGGTTGTCGGGACGCCCGTGAAATCTTGGTCGAGGAACTTGTTGGAGACCGAGGCTCGGCGAGGCCGGAGCAGCCTTTTCGCTCCTTCTCCGGCGTTGCCTCTTGGCAGCGCGCGGAAGGTGTGGCACGCGCGGTGCGGAGGGCGCCCGCGAGGGGGAGTGCCTCTTGGGCATGGCTGCCCCGCACCCCGTCGCGCTGAGGGTGGGATCGATCTGCTGACGAAGCAGGGGGTCAAGATCGTAGAGGCCCTTGAAGCTAAGGAGCAGGGGGAGGAGGATGTCGCACCCATCAGCATGCACTGCGAGTGTGGCAGCACGGCGCTCTCTCACTGATGTGCCTCCTCGTCTGCGGTTCCGAGGTGCACGGGGCCCCCGCGAGGCGAGACACGCTGCAATGCCTCTGGCCCAGATCGAGATGACGATTACCTGCGTGAGGTTTCCGCTGGCTTTGCCCCATTGGAGCAGCTACCTGTCCCGACCGCAGGCCTCCTCGGCAAGCTGGGTGTACACAGCCACGCAGCTTTTTCAAGTTCGACCTTGCCGCGATCAGCACTTCGGGAAAGCAGGCGGTCCCAGAAAAGTAGGGGGCAAGGGGCAGGTGGAGGGAGGGAGGGAGGGAGAGAGGGAGAGGAGGAGGAGGAGGAGGAGGAGGAGGAGGAGGAGGAGGAGGAGGAGGAGGAGGAGGAGGAGGATGGGAGGAGGAGGAGGAGGAGAGGAGGCGGAGGAGAGGGAGGAAGGAGAGGAGGAGGAGAGGAGGAGGAGGAGAGAGGGAGGCGGAGGAGGAGGAGGATAGGGAGGAGGAAGGGATGAGGAGGAGGAGGAGGAGGAGGAGGAGGAGGAGGAGGAGGAGGAGGAGGAGGGGGGCGGGAGCCCAGATGAGTCTCATCCGCTTGCGGTGCACTCCTCTGCGAACCGCGCCCTGCAGGCCGCGACGCTCCACGCCAGCTTCCGGCTGGTGCAAGAGATCAAACGCTCCACCGAGGCCAGCCTGCCCAGACAGGGTACGCAGCGGGGGTCACGAGGGAACCAAAGAGGAAGAGGAGGAGGAGGAGGAGGTGGAGGAGGAGGAGGAGGAGGCGGAGGAGGAGGAGGAGGAGGAGGAGCGAGAACGAGGGGAGCAGGGCAGGAGCAGGAGCAGGAGCATGAGCAGGAGCAGGGGCAGGAGCAGGAGCAGGAGCAGGAGCAAGGGAAGGAGGAGGAGGAGGAGGAGGAGGAGGAGGAGGAGGAGGAGGAGGAAGGGGAGGATGAGAAGGAGGAGGAGGAGGAGGAGGAGAAGGAGGAGGAGCAAGAGCAGGACCAGCAGGAGCAGGAGCAGGAACAAGAGGACGAGAGGGGGAAGGTGAGGAAGATGAGGAGGAGAAGGAGGAGGAGGAGCAGGATGAGGAGAATGGGGATGGGGGAGGGAGGATGAGGAAACGAACGAACGAACCACCACTGCGGACAGCTGTCTGGGCCTACTCAGTACCTAGTGGGGGTTAAGCGTGGCCTCCTGAAACCTGTACGTATGGACTACACGCAAGCATGCATATGATTAGCAAGACAATGAACAGTTATGACGGAACAGGGGAGGAGTGGAGGAAGTCTTGGATGTGGATGTCGGCGTACCGTCGTCACGTGGGGTGTACGATTTATTGCTCTTTTTTCTTATTTTTATTTTTTTTTTTTTTATTTTTCGAGCGTACGACCGTATGTCTTGAGAACGTGCGAATCCGTTGAATCAGGTGCCTCAAGGAGGAGTTATTTGAAGGGAGATGGAATGTGGAGGAGGCGAAGGCGGAGGAGGAGGAGGAGGGGAGGGATGGGTGGAGCGGGACAGGGAGGGTAGGGAGGGAGGAGGAGGAGGGAGGAGGAGGGAGGGGAGGAGGAGAAGGAGGAGATTTGTATCATTATTCTCCCCCTCCTGCCTCCCACTCCTCCATCCCTTCCGGCCGCTCTCCCCTTCCCGCGACTTCCACTCCATTATTCTGTCCAGTCCTCACCCTTTCCCTCCATCTCTCCCCCTTCTCGTTCATCACTTCCTGGAATTTCCATTCTCCCCCCCCCCTGCCCGCCGCCTCATGCTCGCGCCTCTCTCGCCCCTCTTCTCCTGCGGCCGCAACGAGGTCCTCCTCGGCGGGGAGTTGCGCGAGCATTCGGACGCCAGTCCAGACTATGCTGGGCAGGCGCCCATGGCGAGCGGGAGGACATGAAAGCGGAGGACGAGAAGTAGGAGGAGGAGGAGGAGGAGGAGGAGGAGGAGGAGGAGGAGGAGGAGGAGGAAGAAGAGGAGGAGGAGGAGGAGGAGGAGGAGAGGGTAGAGGACCCGACGCGCTACTTCTGTCGTTCGCCGTGTTCTCGTTCACAGGACGAAAGTGGACCCATTCTGCATCATCGATGCGACAGTAAGCTCTCCAGTCCCAAGTCCCCTCTCTTCTCACACATCCCGACCACAAGCGTATCTCTTCGTTCCAGGAACCGCTCTTTTAAATCACGCGAGCCCCATGGTGTGTCAGTCAACCGAGGGCCCCCTTTTGAAGCATATGATTTTCACAGAGCGACTACGGATCTGGAAAGAGGTGACATCTTCGAGCAAGAGTCCTGTTTCGAAAAGTAGCCTCCGTCGAGCCGTCGCCAACGTTCAGCTTCCAGTCAGAATACCTCAGGGTGCCTCATGCGAGAGCTCAATGTTCGAGAGGACCCCCTCTGTCCGTTTACAGTTGGCACGAGGGTTCAGGCCAACCCTAGTTTTTGAGGGGGATCAGTATGATCTTCGTGTTTGCGCTTTCCACATGGGAGTGTTCTTTGTTTGAGGTATCTCAGCGGGTCCTTGGGCCTTTTTGGCAAAAAGGATCATGCTCTTGACCCTCATTGCTGTGGCAATGCTTCGGTCGCATCAGATTGCCAAGACACTAAGTCAGCAGGGGCTCCCGTTTTCGGGCCCTTTCTCGCATCTGCGGCAGGTGTGCGTCGTGCCGACTGGCGGCGACCCCCACCGCGTGCGTTTCAGGTTGAACCGCCGCCCTGGGCCCAGAATCGGCCCGTCGTTGAGCGATCCAGCGTTCACGGGACGGCCGACCGTTCAAGCCTGAACGATCTTTCAGGCAGGGGAAAAATACGCAGACACAATTAATCGTCGATCCCCAGAAACATATGGGAACATATGGGAAGTGGAGGGGGGGAAAATGTGGGAATCCTGTTCTTTGTGCATTTATTTGTGTGTCCCAGGGCCCCTTCAGTAGGGGGGGACAAAAAGTGGCATAAACATAAAAACTCGGACCTCGGGCCCCAGCGCCAATCCGAGAAATTCGCGCGGACCTCAGAGTTTTTATGTTTATGTCACTTTTCGTTCCCCTACTGGAGGGGCCCTGGGACACGCAAATGCATGCACACAAAGAGCAGAATCCCCCACCTTTTCCCATCTGTTCCGGGGGCTTCTGTCCTCCCCCCCACACACTTCCCATATGTTCCCAGGGCCCCTTCAGTCCCAGGGCCTATTCAGTCAGAGCCCCGAGTCATCAGGGGTAACTCGGGTCAGGGTTAACTCGGGGTTCCTTTTTCGGGAACCCGAACCCGAGTTATCCCGGACCCGAGTTACCCCGGATATCTCCGGCGTCCAGAGCCCCGAGTCATCAGGGGTAATTCGGGTCAGGGTTAACTCGGGTTCCTTTTTCGGGAACCCGAACCCGAGTTACCCTGGGCCCGAGTTACCCCGGATATCTCGGGCGTCCAGAGCCCCGAATCATCAGGGGTAACTCGGGTCAGGGTTAACTCGGGCTCGTTTTTCGGGAACCCGAACCCGAGTTACCCCAGGCTCGAGTTACCCCGGATATCTCGGGCGTCCAGAGCCCCGAATCATCAGGGGTGACTCAGGTCAGGGGTAACTCGGGTTCGTTTTTCGGGAATCCAAACCCGAGTTATTCCGGACCCGAGTTACCCCGGATATCTCGGGCGTCCAGAGCCCCGAATCAACAGGTGTTATTCGGGTCAGGGTTAACTCGGGTTCGTTTTTCGGGAACCCGAACCCGAGTTACCCCGGGCTCGAGTTACCCCGGATATCTCGGGCGTCCAGAGCCCCGAATCATCAGGGGTGACTCAGGTCAGGGTTAACTCGGGCTCGGTCTTCGGGAACCCGAACCCGAGTTATCCCGGACCCGAGTTACCCCGGATATCTCGGGCGTCCAGAGCCCCGAATCATCAGGGGTAACTCGGGTCAGGGTTAACTCGGGTTCGTTTTTCGGGAACCTAAGTCCGAGTTACCCAGGACCCGAGTTACCCCGGATAACTCGGGCGTCCCATTCGGTCCCCGCGGTGTCGGGGGCCGACCGCGGGGCCGCCCCGACGCGAGCCCGCCGCAGGCCGGGGAGCCCTCCCGAGGCGCCCCCCCTGCGCTGCCGGGGCTCGCCGCGGCCAGGCGTCTGCCCCGCGGCGAGCCCGAGGGCCGCAGTGGAGCGCACGCGTGGGCTCCAGGCCGCCGCGGAGCACTGGGCGAGAGCCCGGGGCTCCGTGGCGGCCTGGAGCCTCCTCGTCCTCCTCCTCCTCGTCCTCCTCCTCGTCCTCCTCCTCCTCCTCCTCCTCCTCGTCGTCCTCTTCCTCGTCCTCTTCCTCGTCCTCTTCCTCGTCCTCTTCCTCGTCCTCCTCCTCGTCCTCCTCCTCCTCCTCCTCGTCCGAGTGCCTCTCCCTCGTCCTCCTCCTCCTCGTCCTCCGCCTCCTCGTCCTCCTCCTGCTCTTTTACACTGTGTGCCTCCACCGAACGAAGACGATTCCGATCTCGGTGATGGTGGTCATATTCTGGCTTCGCGGTAGCCGAAATATTACCATCAACACCAAAATTCAGGACCATTCTCCCCGGGCGCACGCACCCCTCTGTTTTGGTGCTGGTGCTCATTTCGAAGCCTCCAGAGTATGAGAATCTGAGCGACACGAGAACGGGGTCGCGTTCGCCGACGTTGGTGCGCAAGCTGCCCGCGGCAGGTCGCGCGTGAGCGCCCTTGTCTTCAAGTGTGGCGCGCGGCGCCGGCGGCCAGCGTAAAGCCGCGGCGACAGGCTGCCATAGGTCATCTCGCGCACGACCCGGCTCTTGCTTGGCATCGCCTCCTCCTCCTCCTCCTCCTCCTCCTCCTCCTCCCCCTCCTCCTCCTCCTCCTCCTCCTCCTCCTCCTCCTCCTCTGTCCTTCGGCGAGGACCATCGAGGAGCACCCTTGATCATCTGGCGAAGAAGCCACGCACGACGCCAACAAAGAGCACAGGGAATGGGCGTCCGAGCGATGGCCAGCTTGCCGTCGCTCACGTTCTCTGGGCGCGCGTGCTGGTGCAGAGGGGCTAGCGGCGCGCAAAGGGGGGGTAGGAGGAGGGGGGAAGGCTTCTTAGCAGCGCCCCTGCTTCTTAGAAGGCCCCGGCCTCACGTCTATAGAGAAGGCCAGCGCCTTCTAAGAAGCAGGGGTGCTTCTGAGAAGCTTTCCCCCCTCCTCCTATCCCCCTCTGCGCGTGGCCGAAGTGGGAGAGAGAGCCTCCGTGTGCGGGTGTTGCACGCCTCCCCCCGTGCCTTCGGGAGCGAGCGAGCGTGCCGGCGCCTCCTCCCCCTCCGAGGCTCTCTCCCGCCTCCGGTGCACTCACGGGCTCCGCCCGACCCGGACGGCGCATCGCCACCACCTCTTCCTCCTCCTCCTCCTCCTCCTCCTCCTCCTCCTCCTCCTCCTCCTCCTCCTCCTCCCCGTGGCGGCGGCCTCTGGGGGTGAGGGGCGCCCAAACAGCGCGCAACACACCCACCAAACCAACCCAACCCAACCCGAAGATCTCAATCTGCCCTCCATTTCCAGTGGAGGGGGGGGGTCGGGGAACATCGAAAAAACACATACGGAGCCCATACCCCCCCCAGCCCGAAATGCGGGTCTTCGGGTTGGGCTGGGGTGGTCTGGTAGGTTGTAAGTGCTATCGTTGCGATCGCTGCTTGGTCTGTTTCCTGCTTGCCTCCACTGTCCTTCCTCCTGCCTGCGTGTGCACCGACTCGTGAATCCGTCATGGCCTTTTCACGGTTCCCTCGGAGGGCCAGCGCGCCTCGCAGCGCGCCCGTGGCCCAGCCATGGGCCTCCTCTGGGCGGTGACGCTTCGCTTCGCTTCGCCATCCTTTTGATCGCGCTTTTTCGTTGCGCTGGAGCCGCCGGGCCCCCATGCACAGCAGACTCCCTGCGCAGCCGCCCCGCCCCGCGCCGGCTAGGCGGCGGCTTCGGCCGCTTCGCTTCGCTGTCCTTTTGATCGCGCTTTTTGTTAGTTCTGCGTCATCTTACCAGTTTGAAACATGTCCCTATCCCTATGTTTGACGTCACATCACCTCGATGCCGATCTTAAGGACTCCCTCAGTTCCTGAGGGCCTATCCCTAAGATTGTCCTCGCTTTTTGCTCGCCCATCTTAGGGATAGGGATAAGCTCGAGGCTGGTTAGCATCGCGCTGGATCCGTCGGGCCCCCCTGCACAGCAGATTCCCTGCGCAGCCGCCCCGCCCCGCGCCTGCCAGGCGGCGGCTTCGGCCGCGGCGGCAGTGCCAGACCCGACGACGCTGCCCGGCGGCGGCGCGGCCGTGCGTCAGGACGCCGGCCCGGTCCGAGGCCGTGTCGCAGCCGCGCGCGCAGAGGGGGCCCCTTTGAATCCGCTGGGGGGCATGGGTACGTGTACGTGCTGTCGGCACGGGTGGCGGTGGGGTTGGAGGCAGAGGAGGAGGATGAGGAGGGGGTGGGATGAGGAGGAAGAGGAGGAGGAGGAGAGGAGGAGGAGGAGGAGGTGGACGAGGAAAGGGGGGGAAGTGGATGAGAGGAGGAGGAGGAGGAGGAGGGCCCCTTGAATTTGTTGGGGGGCATGGGCACGTGCTGTCGGCGCGGGTGGCGGTGGGGTTGGAGGCAGAGGAGGAGGATGAGGAGGGGGTGGGATGAGGAGGAAGAGGATGAGGAGGACGAGGAAGAGGATGAGGAAAAGGAGGAGGAAGTGGAGGAGGAGGAGGGGGGTCCCTTGAATCCGCTGGGGGTGATGGGCACGTGCTGTCGGCACGGGTGGAGTCGAAGAAGAAAACAGCGCCATAAACATAGACTTTTGGCGCTCCGCGCGGATTTCTTAGATCCGCGCTAGGCGCCCCCGGCGGCGCCTCTGGCACCGGAGAGGGGGGGTCCGGCGCGGACCCAAGAAATCCGCGCGGAGCGCCAAACAATTATATTTATATGGTTTTTCTTCTTAGAGGAGGATGAGGAGGGTGTGGGATTGGGCAAGCTCAGTCGGAAGGTTTGTCACCCTCTCTAGATAAATACCCCATCCAGTGTAGCGGGAGGGGGAAGGCTTCTTAGAAGCACCTCTGCTCCTTAGAAGGCATTGTCCTCATCTTTAGATGCAGGGCCGGCTCCCTCTAAGAAGCAACCTTCTTCTCAGAAGCCTTGCCCCCTCCCCCTATGCCAGGACGTGTTTCGGCGATTTCGTTCTCTTTGGCGTCGTTCTCGAAGTCCGTGGACCCCCCTCGGGCACCTCCTCCTCGTGGGGGAAAAGTTTTCTGTATCCGCGGCCTCGCGGGCCAGGACCTGGTTTCTTAGAAGCGCGGGCCTCCTCTGTATAGATGTAGGCCTGGCGCCTTCTAAGAAAAAGCCTCCTTCTAGTTCCAAGGAGGCCCCCCTACCGCCGCCAGAGAACCCCTGAATTAACAGGCCCAGAGAGCTCCGGCGGTGCTCCAAGACCGAGCGGAGGCTGGAGGCACTTTGGGCCAGGACCACCTTTCGCAGCCCCCGACAATGGGGCCCGAGGAGGAGGAGGAGGAGGAGGAGGAGGAGGAGGAGGAGGAGGAGGAGGAGGGGTCGAAGGACCGCGGGGCTCGGTGTGGAGCCCGACTTCATCCGCGTCGACGCCGCGGATGTATCACCGACGTCGATGATGCATCGGCGATGCGGCGCGATTCTCCGACCCCACCTAGTCGGACCGCGTTTGGGAGGCCTCTACTGGTGCGACCGTCAGGGGCAACGTTCGGGAGGGTGGGGGATAGGCTCAGGGTGAAGTCGGGCCTGTCCCTTTACAGGAAGCATGTTCGAAAATAGTCAAACAATCGTATGGGGACGATTTTTGTTCACAATTTTCGGCAACTTTTTAATACTTTTTGAATATTGTTCCCCAATCAGTGCTTGCAATGAAGGGGTCCTAGCGCAAGTTGAAAGATTTGGCGAAAGTTTCCCGCCGGTTTTGGTATCAGGCTGGGCTCTCGGGTTCCGGGTTCTGGGTTCCCGGGTTCCCAGTTACTGGTTTCAGGGCGATGTCGGTGGGTTCTGGGTTCCCGGGCTCCCGGGATCCCGGTCGATCTCCTCAGCGAAACCCATCCATTGATTGGGGCTCTTCTCTGGTGTAATTTATGTTTCGCCCAAAACCCGGCCTGTAGGGGGACACGCCCGACCTAAGGATATAGGCTCGGGGGGGCCTATCAGGTTCGTTGGCGCTTCGTCGGTGCATCGGCTCTCGAGAGGGCGCCGTGGTTGTTTTTGTTTCCAGGCTTGCGCCCGCCAGGTTTGGGCCTCAGGTCGTTTTCACTAAACCACCTTTTACTAAAAGGGGTCTGTCCATCCCCGACCTCTGCAAACCACACCCTTTGGAGTCGCCGATGCAGGCTGCGGAGGGGCTCGGCTGTTTTCGGGCTGCTTCCGAGATCGGCGTCGCGGAGCCCGCTCGTGGCCGCCAAGGCCCGCCCTGGCCAGGAAGGGCCCCCTTCGTTCCGCACTGTGCGCTCCCTGTGGCAGCACGACGACTGTGGGCTTGCGGGGGGGGCGCATCGACCTCCGCGCCCACTCATCGCCGGCAGGGGCCCGATGGCCCGCCCTTCCAGGGGGCGTGCGGTTCCGCCGTCGGGGGCCCATCGCCGATGGATGCATCGGCGATTCGGGCTCGATGTGCCACTCCCGCCCGGGGGAGGAGGAGGAGGAGGAGGAGGAGGAGGAGGAGGAGGAGGAGGAGGAGGAGAAGGAGTGAAGGAGGAGGAGAGGAGAGGGAGGGAAGAAAGGAGGAGGAGGAGGAGGAGGAGGAGGAGATGGAGGAGATTGAGGGCGGATGAGGGGAGGGAGGAGGAGGCTGAGGAGGAGGAGGAGGATGAGGAGGAGGAGGAGGTGGGGGAGGGGGAGGAGGCGGAGGAGGATGAGGGAGGAGGGGGGAGGAGGAGGAGGAGAGGAGGAGGGAGGAGGAGGGAGGAGGAGGAGGAGGAGGAGGAGCGAGAGAGGGAGGGAGGAGGGAGGGAGGGAGGGAAGGGAGGGGGCGGGATGGAGGAGGGAGGGAGAGGCAGGGGATGGGAGGGAAAGAACGAGAGGAGGAGGAGGAGGAGGAGGAGGAGGAGGAGGAGAGGGAAGAAGCGAGGAGGAGGAGTGAGGGAGGAGGAGGGGAGAAGGAGGAGTGGAGTAGGATGAGGCGGAGGAGGAGGAGGAGGAGGGCGGAGGAGGTGGGGAGGGGGAGGAGAGGAGGAGGAGGGAGGAGGATGAGGAGGGAGGAGGAGGAGGAGGCGGTAGGGAGGAGGAGAGGAGGAGGAGTGGAGGAGGAGGCGGAGGAGGAGGGAGGGAGGGAGGGAGGGAGGGAGGAGGGAGGAGGGGTGTGGAGGGAGGTGAGGGAGGGAGGGAGGCGGGCAGGAGGGAGGGGGCGGAGGAGAGAGGAGGAGGAGGAGGAGGAGGAAGAGGAGAGGGGGATCGGTCGTTGGCAATGTATCGCCCCCAACCTCAGGTCGAACAAAACGCGGGCGGGGTAGGGGAAGGGAGGGGGGACGACATCTGCTGAGCGCAGCTGGTCGCGGCCCCGCCGCTGGGTGCTTTCATGGACGCATGGGCCAGGGGGTGGCCTGGCTGGTTTCGCCCACGGCTGGTATCGCTCGGCTGGGTTTGCCCTCTTAGGGCCCTCGTCTCCTCCCCCAAACACGGCCTTCTCTTGTTTTGTCAATTTCCGTTTTCCCGTTTTCTTGTTTGTTTGGTTATGTGTTCTTGAATATACCACGTCCTGAATTCTTGGCGTCCGGTGTTCCTGGCTCTCTGCTTTCCTCGACCTTCGATTGCAGGCATTCAGAAATTGAGGTGCTCAGGGACACATGAACACACGAGTTGTGAAACATCGGATAGCGGGAATTCTGGAACATAGGGAAATTTGCAGTCAGGAGTCCAAAATTCAGGAATTGACGATCTGAAGCGTTTCTTTCTGTCCACGCATACGACGTCCGACTTCTCCGTTTTCCTTGTCCTTGCGATTTGAGGCCCTAGGCAGGGGTCGGAGGGAGGGGCATGTGTTTACCCGCTTGTGCGTGCGAGGCTTTGTTTGGAATTCACGTGATGAATGTTAGGCTCGACTGAGTGTGCATGCGTATTCCGAGTTCTTCGCGATTGGATTGGGACAACGTTCGAAGGAGGAGGAGGAGGAGGAGGAGGAGGAGGAGGAGGAGGAGGAGAAGGAGGATGTAGAGGAGGAGGAGGAGGAGGAGGAGGAGGAGGAGGAGGAGGAGGTCGCAGGAGGGGGAGCAGGAGGAGTTCCGTAGCTATTTCGGCGTTTCAGGTGGCGTCCAGGCGCTGGGCGTGCGCACGCACTACCTGCCGCGCACGCCACCGCCGCGCGCCCAGCGACGCAGGGGCCCCGGTCCAGGGAGCCCTACAAAACGCCATGGACAGCGGTGCGACCAGCACCGAACAGGTGTAGTCCCTCGCGCTGGCGGCTCCGAGGACGGGCCTCGGGGCAATGGCGGCCAGCAGGTCCGAGAGGGCCCGCGCGAAGCTTCTCGACGTCCTGTCGCCGAGGCACCATGGCGGGCAAGGATGCAGCCTCGAGCGACGGGCGTGGTGGTTCCGACTGTCAGGGGGCAGGCGCCACCGGACAGAAGGTTGGCGACCAGAGCCGTGTGGCTGCTGCATCAGGGAGGAGGAGGAGGAGGAGGAGGAGGAAGAGGAGGAGGAAGAGGAGGAGGAGGGGGGAGGAGGATGAGG
>CAUYUJ010012436.1:429908-452408 GCA_963575745.1 Prorocentrum cordatum | reverse complement strand
AGAAGGGGGGGGGGGGGGGCCCTTTCCCTCCCCCCCCCTTCACGCGCAGGGGGGGGGGGGGGGGGGCCCCCCCCCCCTTTTGAGCCCCCCCCCCTGGATTTTTTATGTTGTCTATCGCTCTTACAAATGTTGGCAACTCCCGCTTGACGGCCACGCCCCCTCTAAGCAGAATTTGAATTCGCAAGGCAAGGTCCGCAGGCCCGCCTCTAGTCCGAGGTCCTACCATGACCCTGAACCCTAACGCAGAACCGTAACCATAAAGCCTAAACCGCAAACGCAACCCTAACCCCTAACCCTGACCCCCTACCGTAAGTCCCAACCCTAACTCGCCCTGAACCCTACACTCTAGCCCTACCCTAAACCCGAACCCTGACCTGTAGCCCTAAACCCTGCTCGAACCCGGACCCCTAGCCCTAACCCAGACCCGACCCCATTACCCTAATCCTAACCTAATCCGCAACCCTAACGCATAACACGAATCTGCCGTGCAAGCGATGAACCCGAACCCTAAACCCGAACCCGTAAACCCAGCAAAACCCAAACCCTGGGCGCCCCCCAGCGCGCCGCGGTGCAAAATGGATCCCTAACGAGCGGGTCGGGTCGGGCGGGCGGACCGTGACGGGCGGGTCGGGCCCTAACGGGCGGGTCGGGCGGACCCTAGCGGGCGGATCGGATCGGGCGGGCGGGGCATGAAAGTGCGGGGGGATGTGCGAGCGCTCGCGCGTGAACCCTCACGGGCGGGTCGAGTCGGGGGGGCGAACCCTAGCGGGCGGGCCGAGTCAGGCGGCCACGCCCGGGAAGCGAGAGAAACGAGGGGGCGCGAAGACAAAGCGAAGACGAACGCACACTGTTTAGGTCGAGCCCTGTAGCTGAGGGCATGGTAAGGAAGCAATTCGCGCAGCTGGCCTTTCGTCGCCGTCGCACCAACGGAAATTGCCTTAAACTGACAACTCAGCTGGGCAGGGGGTGCCGCTGCCCACTGGAGCTTTCAGCATTAAGGCGGACGTGTTCTTCGGCTGCGATTCTTGTCGTACGTTTGTTGTTCAGGCTGGGGGCCTGGGCCCCCGACAGCGCCGCCCAGGGGGGGCCGCGCGGACAGGGGGAAGAGGAGGAGGTGGGGAGAAGGTGGGGAGGATGGGGAGGAGGATGAGGAGGAGGAGGAGGAGGAGGAGGAGGAGGAGGAGGAGGAGGTGGGGTAGCAGCAAGGTTGCGAGGTGGTGTCGTCGGCGCTTCCTCACTGGGCAAGCGTCCTTGATTTGTTTTCCAATTCGTTCGCTCCAGCGACAAAATCCCTGGTTCGCCTCTCTCGCCTCCTACGTTCCTCGCTTGACCCCAAAAGTCATGGTTCGGGAGGAGACAAAATCATCGCTCGCTTCCAAAACTTTCCGCGCTCGTCGCGAGCAATTTCTTTGCTCACCTGTCGACCCCACGTCGGCACTTCCTGTGTCATCGGCGATATGGCGTAGCATTTGTGCCACTTTTTGTGTGGACGGGGAAACCGCGAGCTCGCTGCTCAGCGCCCTTGCTACGCCAGGGTGGCCCCATCTGTGTCCGTCATACTTCGACGCGTGGCCAACCGGCGACATGATCCTGAACTACGATGCGATATGGTATCGATGTTTTTTTTTCTGGGATCGCCAGCAGCCTCCTGTTTAACTGGCACGCCTGCGTGAACCTTGCAACTGTGTCAATGCACTCGCTCGGGATGCACACGTGGCCGATTCAGCCGACCTGCCCCCTAATCGCCGCGGCAACTGAGGCCCGCGGGGCGGGCTGTGGTTCTGACCACTAACGACTGGCTCTCGCGTAGCTGTCGTACCGCCGTGCTGGTGTACTGCTCGGCGGTCTGTCCGTAGTTCACCACGGCCGTCGACCCGATGGTGTGCAGTTGTCACCCAGTCACGCTGTTGTCCGATACCGTCGCCGGCGTCCGTGGTGATGGTGGGCATCGAATTGGCGGAGGTGTTGATACAAACCCTGTCCGTCGTCCTCATGAGTTTGTCGGTTGTGTTTTCGAGGCGGCCCCGCTCGCGTGGGTCTCTTGATCTTGAGCAACAATTTCATGATGTAATGGTGATATCGAAGCTGTGTCCTCTGAATCGGAAGGCCCCGAACCGACCACGAAGACCTGGCGTTCCACTCTACGTTCGTACTGCACGATTGATCATGATGGTGTCCTTGCGCAACAAGGTTGTGATCCCGCACGACGTTTGAACATGTCGTCCTTGCGTATGTAGCCGAAAAAGACCGCCCTGGACCTCACCGCCGACGCACGCTGTTTTCTCAGCCAATCAAGATAATGATGTGTATGTTTCAAGCTCCTCCGTTAACACCAGCAGTCTGTCCTCTCTGTTGCATGCGAGAAAATTCCAGCCTACGAAGCGCATCAATGCGAGAGCGAGCAGTCGTCACATCATTCCGGTCCGCGCGGCAGCTGGGCAAGCCTGTCCTCCCACATCGGCCGAAGGAAGGCGGTGCCGCGAGGCAGCGGCGCGGCCACAGCGGGCGCAGGAGCTGAGCCTGCGTGGCTACGATCTGGAAGAGGAGAAACAGATGGATGCATCGTGCTTCACAAATGAGCAGGAGGACACAAGCAGGAGCAGGAGGAGGCGGCGCGGAGCGCCCGGTGGCCCACGAGGGAATGGGAGGGAGTGCAGGTGGACGCAGAGAGCGGGCAGGAGGAGAGGCGGGAGAAACCGGACCCGCCGCGCGAGAAAACTGTGCCAACCACCGCCCCGCACGTGGCAGCTCGCACGGAAAACACTGCTGTCTAGATCACTGCTGCTGTCTAGACAGCCAACCCGAGCGCCCACGCCGAGACGGCGCCGAGGCCCCGCCCCGCACGGGCGTCCTCGCAGCAGCCGCCCCCGCTCGAGCACCCGGCTAGGTCACCAGCGCCAGCTCCGTCCTCCCGGCTAGCTGTGGAGGACGACGAGGGGGGACGACAGGGAGGGACGAAAGGGGGGAGGCATCGACCTGGAATCGGCGATACATCGCCGATAAATCGGCGATGGGCCCCAAATAGCGAAACTGCACGTCCCTGGGTGGGGCGGGCTGTCGGGCCCCCATCGGCGATGACTGGGCGATTGTGGGTCGATGCGTCCCCCCCGAGCCGAATTCTCCGCCCGAACGGGATCCCCGAGACGAGGAGGGCTGGCCGCGAGCGCCGGCAGATCCGCCTGCCATCGCCGTGCGCTCCTCGCGCAAGGCACGCTCGCTCGCACCCAGCCTCAGGCTGCTGTTCCGCCCTCGGCCGCCGCCGCGAGGCTCAGCAACGCGGCGCGCAGGGCGGCGGCCGCGGGCGCCCCCATGTCCCTGGGCAGGGGGAAGTGACGGGCCGACTAGAGACGAGGGGCCCGCAAATCTGGGGACACCAGAAGGTACCGATACCGCTACTCCTCAGAAATCTGCCGGGGCGGGTTCTGAGAAGGAGTTCAAGGCGAATCCAGCAGTGGCGACGAGGGCCTTCCAGGGGGGACACACCGGCCGGGGAAAGAATAGCGGTGACGGTACCTATCCTGCTCTGATAGATGGCGACATCCGAGCCCTACCCCCGCCGCCCATAGGGTTGCCTGAATCGCCGCCAATCTGAGAATCGGCGCACGCGCACATCACGAATTGCAATTGCGACCATGTCCGTATCCGTGTCCTCGCGGTCTCGGGGCGCCCTCCCATGGGTACGCGGTCGCACGGATACGTTCCGCGCGGAGCGTACATGAAAAAACGCCCAGTATCTTCGGGGTCGCGGCCCACGGGCCCAGCCCGCGAGGCTGCGTATACGGATAGCTTCCTCGCCCACGAGCACAGCCCCCCCGCCACCCAGCCTCGGCACGCACAGCCGCGCCGCGACGTAGTGGCACGCCTGCGCCACGTCCGCGCGGTCCACCTCTGCGCCGTCGGCGGCCGCCCGTGGCAGTACCGGGGGCGCCCCGGCCAGCAGCGCCGCGGCCACCGCGCGAAGCGCGGCGTCGACCGCGGGCGCCTTGGGGGGTGCCAGAGAGGTGCCGATGCCGCTGCGCCGCGGGCCTCTCTGGAGGCACGTTCTGACCGTGGCGACAAGGCGAACCCAGCCGTGGCGACAAGGCGAGTGGGAAGCAGCATCGGCATCTTTCGGGTCCTGTTGATGCCATATGACTACTCGGGGGCATGTTGAGGCCAGCCGGGACTACCTGGGGGGGGGCTGTCCGTCCGCAGCCCGAAGCTTTACCACCGTCCCTGGGGCCTTCTCCGGCGCCAGGCGCTTCAGCTCCTGAAGGTGGCGACGAATTCCGAACCCTACACCCGCCGCCCAGCGAGTTGCCTGAATAGAGGCCTCCCAAATGGAGTCCAAGTAGATATCGCCGATGCAACGGCGATGCATCAGCGACGTCGGCGATGCATCGGCCCGTCGACTTGGAGAAAATCGAGCTCCACATCGAAGCCGCCTTGCGGATGAATCGGTGATGCGGCGCGATCCTTCGACTCCATCTACTCGGAACCCATTTGGGAGGCGTAGAGAATTGAGGGACTGGCACAGGGGGGGAAGCGCGACCTGGAATCGGCGATACATCGCAGGTCGATCGACCATGGGCCCCCGATTGCAAATCTGAACGTTATCCTGGGCAGGTTGAGGTCATCAGACCCCTCTCGGCAATCAATGGGCGACTGGGGGTCGATGCATCCACCCCCTTGAGCCTGTCCCCCCCCCGTATCCCCCCTCGTTGCCCGAATCGTTGATCGGCGAGGGCAGGGTTCGGATTTCGCCGCCGATCCTTCTGGCTCTTCGGCTCGGCCAGCACGGCGTCCGCGACCACGGCCGCGCGGTTGGCCAGCAGCTTCGCCGCAGCCTCCGCGCGCGCCTCCACGGGCGCCGCGGCCAGGGCCGCGCCGCTGGAGGCCTGGGCCCGCGCCAGCAGCTCGCCGGCGGCCCGCTCGGCCGCCGCGGCGCGCGCGGCGGCGCCGCCCGCGAGGGTGCCGTTCTTGCCGCCGAAGATGCGCATGAGCACCGGGGCGACCGCGGTCCTGCGCGTCGGCCAATGAGAGGCCTCCCAGAAGGGGTCGGAGGATCGCGCCGCATCTCCGATGCATCGCCGACGCCTCGGCGATGCATCAGCGACGCCGGCGGTGCATCGGCAACGCTGGCGTGCAGAAAATCGGGCTCCACTTTGAGCCGCATCGCCGATGCATCGCTGATGTGGCGCGATCCTCCGAACCCGTATCGGAGGCCTGGACGAACGAGTCGAAAGTGAGCCTGGCAACTCAAATAGGGCATATAGCCTGGCAAATTGCATCCATCGCTCTGCTGTGAAGGTACAGTATGAGGGGTGGATGGGTAAGATAGGATAAGATCGATGTAATGATCTTTCCAGCACATAGCGAACACTCGCGGTGTCCGGGCAAATAGGGCGCGCGTGCCTTGAGCCCAAGGCAGCGGCGCGCGAGCTATGCTCCCGATACTGTAACATCTCCCAAAGAGCTACCCTTAAAGTCGGGAGGGGAGGAGACGGAGAGCATAGTCGCACGCAAAGATCGCGCGCACGACTGTTTGCAAAGAAAAGAAAACAGTGCGTACAGTCTGGTCAAACACCAGACTGTAAGGCGAGTTTCCTCGCAAAGTATTTCACGCAAATACAGGACAGCCCCTTCAAACAATGAAGGGCTATCGGCTCAGTTAGAGGTAAGCCAAAATTAGGCCATACCTCACCAAGCAAATGTGTATTAAGGCAAAGAGCCTGAGTTGTACGAAGCCGGCTCGTTGCCAGGCGTGAAATATAAGGCTCGTTTCCGAGCAGCTAAAGGGGCGCCTTTATAGTAGGCGCCCGTGCTGGCAAACTGGACCGCGAGGGCAACAAGGACAGACTAAAATTGATTAGACTTAGGTTTGTCTCTGTCCTCGGGACCCCGAAAGGGAACAAATTGCTTCACGTCATACTTAAATGACTGAGTGCCTGACATCACTTCCAGAAGCAGCTCCCGATCGATGCTTCCCTTTGTATGCCCATCTGCGGTCATATCCCTAGTATCACACCATTGCACATTATGTACTATACCTATATCCATGAGCTCACGTATCCAGCTGATATGTCCAAGCAGAGTCCGTTCTGTAGGTATTTTGAGATCCCTGCTTGATAAAGATTTGTAGACGGACTCAGCGTCTATGGTAAGAGAGACTTTGATAGCAAGGCCTCCAACTTCACGCATGTCTCGTAGTTGTCGTGGAGTCAAAGCCCCTGCCTTAAGCTCGTGGAGAGTAATGAGCGTAGGGTAACACTCATCAAGGTTATGCGCGGCTGCAAGTGCCTCCGCAGCATAACTGGACCTCACCTGTAATCGGTGTGATTTGCATAGTCCGTCACAGAGGTGAACGACGGACTTGCCGTGAGGCGAGTTCCCTCGCCGTAGTACGTTGGCCCCGCGTATGCCGTAGCCCTTGGCCTCGTCATCCTCCTCCCCGGTAAGCTTCCGATACCCCGAATCGCTATGGATGTCAACTTCATTCGTCGGCTTCATCCGAGGGGAGGTGATGCGTTTCGGGCTGCTGATCAGCTTTCGCGTCACAGCATTCAAACGTCTGACTTGCAGATTGGCGGGCTCTCGAATTTTCTGAAGAGAGACCACATATACCATGAGCCAGATTTGGGTAAGAAGGGCATAGGCGAGGGCTCCTCGCAGGCTGACGAACATGTCGGCAATGAGTTTCGTGGCTTTGGCGTCGGCCGCCGCTCCTGTAAGTTCTGGGTGTGTGATAGGACGTAGTTGTTTAATGTACTCGTCCTGGTCCATGATCACATCTCCCTGATCATTCTTAGTTTCGTATATGTGTGCTTGTTGAGCTTGCATTTGCCAAACACCTTTTCGACGCGTTGTACATAGTCGTCTATATTTTTCTCTAGACCTGTCATATTAATATCATCGACATGTTTTGCCGTCAGAAGGTCTTGGCTGAATTCAAATGCATCGTCGGTCGGTGAAAGTCCTATAGCTCGTGTGGTCGTACGAAGTTTGAGAGAGAACGCTCTTGGAGCGTCCTTAGTACCCGTTCCTGGTTTGAGGCATCTAAGACAGTGCCGACTTTCGTCGTGGGATGAGAAGCCGGGTAATGTACGAAGTACCTGAGCGCTTCCTGGTGGAAGAGTAAAGCAAACCATGCGAGTTTCCTCGCCGGTGGCATGGGCAAGTTCCTCATAGGTCAAACCCTTGAGGAACGCCTTATCGATATCCATGGATGCTAAGATCCATCTGGATGGAATGCCGCTTCACTTGCCAGGAGTCGTTGGGACTGCCTTCGGGCGGTTCCCGAGAATGTTTCCACATCAAAAGCCTCAGTATCCATAAATCCACGAAGGACCAGTCTGAGACGAATGGTTTTAACGTTCTCGGTACCACTCTTTACGAACTTCCACTTGTATACATATCTGGATGTCATGATGTTGGAAACTTTGGATAAACCGTACATCTCAAAGCATCGATTATCAATCCAGATTTTGAGCTCAGTATATAAGGCTTCACTAACCTCCTTTGGATGTGCTGCCATGTCGGCTTTGGTTAGTAAATCATCTTCTTTGACAACCACAGCACGTTTAGCAGCAGAGGATACATATACTCTCATCGTTGCGACCATATCGGTATCGAGCTGTGCAAGTTGAGTCTGATCCAACACTATTTTAGACATTTCTGATGTAAAGCATAGTTCAACGTAAGGACCGTATTCATCACTGTCTAGAGAGTAGCTCTCGTCGGCTGTGTTTGAACAAAGAGAGACTAGACAGGACTCACATGACTTCGGCTCGTCTCCGAGCATATCTGATGATATAATATCATCTTCGTCCACAAATGCTGAAACCAAAACACACTGGTCGGGCAGCATAGTTGTTGGGACGCAGTAAAGATAATCATCGGTAATCGTCGTAGGATGAAGGTCCATACGTAGCTCGTCGTACCACTCTTCCAGCATCATAGCTTCAATGTTGTGTTCCTCATTTTCCTCATAGATTGTCGACAGACGGCCTTCGCTCGGCGATGAAGCGTCTGGTGTGTCTGGAGAAGGCCTGTTTCCAGGCGACTCGTGTTCTCCAGACGTGTTGCTTGGATGCTGATATTTAGCCAAATCGTCGTGAAATCCGAAGGAAGGGACACGTGAAGTCAAGCATTGAATGAGTCTGGAGTGAGTGCTACCAATGATCTGAGAAATGTTTACGCCAACGCCCACGCATTCGTAATAGTGGAACGCCGGGCTGATGTCGTTGTCATAGTGGATCAGCGTAGACCCGGTGGCGTACTTTACTGCAGGTAGGCTTGACACACTCTTAGCCAATCGAACTGCTACTACATGTTCTACTCGGAAGTAATTCCGTACGAGATACTGTAGTGCTAAGTGTACGCGCGGGTGAAACTTGCTGTCGTCTGACAGATTAAGGTTTCCCTTGTAATCGGGGATATACCCGAAAACTTTGGCAGGTTTCCCTGCGCTGAGGTGTGCCACATAAGCAAGGACGGTGTGCATGGCCATATTATCCATGCCAAGTCCCCGTGTGAGGAGACATTCGATGTATAGTGTGTGACGAGCATCAGGATACATCACAATTACCTCACGAGATCCTGCCTTGACAACAATGGCACGTTTCGGATCACCGGGAATGGGCCGCCCCAGCCTCCATGGTCGTCCTTGGTGGCAGTAGGTCGGTGGTAATCGACCAAATCCCCTGATGAGTAGAGGCGAGCACCATCAGGAGTCGTCTTAGCCCTAAGAGCCCGATTTGTCTTGGCTACAGCAGTAGCCTGAGTTATGGCTTCGAGGCTGACTTCCCTTACACGACGTTCTCGTTCGTGTCCTGAAGTCTCGGGTCCCTTGGGAAAGTCAAGGGTATCGAGATCAGGAAGGAAGGAGGGCTGACGTCCTGTGTGTGCCTGATATGGCGATACTCCGTTATAAAACGTAAACGCATTAGTAACGAAGATGCCTTCCGCCAATACTCTAGTGAATACAACAGGGATGTTGTGTCTATTCAATTCTTCCTCAATCATGTGGAGGACGCCTCTGAGAATGCCGTTTCGTGACTCAATTGAAGTCGCGTGTTGGCCAGGAGCACGGATACGAAGTTCCGTGCCCTTATTGGCCATCATGGTTTTAGCGGCATCGTTGTTCAGGGCGCCTTCTCCGTCTGAGTATAAAACTTTGAAGGGTCCATGATAGGCAATCCAGCAATAGTGGTAGGCGTCGATGATAGTGTCACGTTCTCTGTCGGAAATCTCTAGGCCTGCTGCCAGGCGAATACAACGGTCCATAATATGAAATATGGTCCGTTTCTTGTAAAACATGAGGTCCATTTCCCCTTCATCGAGCCAGTTACCAGGGAGGCTTACCGATGGTAATGTTGAGTTTCCTGGACGTTCCCATGCTCTACATTCCCGACAGGTATCGCAGATTTCCTTGATCATGTTCAGTCGAACGTTATCAAGCCCCACCTTTTCGAGGATTAGCCTCATCTTTGGCTCCTTCGCATGATGCCATCGCAGATGCAGTTTTCGGAATTCCTTTTTCACAACATGGGGTTCGTGACTACGGAGACTCTGTAGACTGTGTTGGATGTCAAATCTCGTCCAGTCGGGTAGTCGTGGAGCCCCAGAGCCGGTGGAGGCAAGAGGGTTCCTTGTAGCTCTCCGTAGTTGATCCCCTGTGTTGACTGCGTCTGGAGGTGGTGGTACGCCTTGTAGACGTCCGCGGCGGGCCGCTACCTGTGGCGTGTCACTAGAAGACGCAGAAGGCGTGTTTCCACGCTCGGGGGCGTCTCGTAGTAGGTCGTAGCTGCTAGTACCAGATGTCGGATCGACGTTACCGAAGGATCGTGGTCGCGGTGGCCTGGCGCGTGCGCCTTGGCGGCCACCTGAAGCTGAAGCTTGGCCCTCACCAGGTTTAGGTAAGGGTTTCCACCAAGCTGGCACGGCTTTGCCTTCGGGGTCGTTTGCCTTTGGTTCAGCAAAACGACATTTACCAGGTTCGGTATCAAGGTGGTTCTTAACACCCTTGCTTCTCGTAAGATCCCTTTGACATGCTGGACATGGCCAATATACAGAGATGGAGTCATGATATTTGCACTGAGTAGGGTCTCTGTTATGGCTAGGACTGTCCTTTCGGACGTTGTCGATGCATGCCGGGCACGTAGCCACCTTTGGGATGATACGATCACCGATGCGTCTCATACCTTCGCCTGGTTCAGCTTGCTCAGGAAGGTCGGCAGGATAAGCATGTGCAGTACTTATAGGCGCGTTTCCGCGCGTAGTGTCAATGGCTTTCGCCAGATAGACGGCTTCCACGAAGGCAGACTGCAGTCGTCGAGTATATCTTTGTGCTAGTGAAAGCTCGGTGTTGCACGGTTGTGCGTGCACATGCTGACCGTTGCACTTGAGTCGCTCAAAGGGTTTAAGAATTGTCTCGTCGTTGCTGGTGATATCTTGTCGGCTTCTTAATATAGTCACCAGTCGTATCTTTAAGTCCCGTAGCGCATTGGTCAATGCGTACGGTTGTAATGTGTGGTCGGTTGGCAAGCTTCGTCCATGGAGAGATATCGTCCACCCATGTTCCTGTAGGTTGTTCGCGTATAAACCACCTCTGAGCGTCATCTTGGGTTACAGCAATTTTACCACAGTAAATTATGTGTGGTAAGTCTTCTCTGTGGTGCTGTTCCCAAGTGTTATAGTTGACTTTGTAGTTATAGTAAGATGGTGGTCCTGTGGTGCGGCAGCTGGGTTGCAGCATGGCAACTCGTACGTAGCATATCGCAAAGTAATGATCTATAACCTGCTGCACCGAGGGGTCTCCCAGGTCGACATATGTAGTCTTGTCCAAGTTGCCGCCTGAGGAAAGTCCCCTTGAGAAGGCAAGCTCTGAGATGCCACCCTCACCGCCACAAAGCTCCAACATATCCACGCAGTTGTTATGGCCGTAGCATAGTGTAGCAACTATGCTGTATATGTTAGCGTGTGTGTCGGGCATAGATGTGGGGAGGGTAAGGAACAGGTCATCGTCCTCGTCGGAGCTTATCAGCTCAACAGGGACGTCAGTACTCCAGATTGCCATAAGATCCTGTCCGAGTCCTGACAAGTCGTCGCCGCAATCGTCATTTCCGTCTTCAACGTGCTTTTTAATGCGGCGAGGCTTGATGCCTGCTTCCTTTTCGGCTTTGAGCCTCTCCTTCTGCTTTATACGCGATTCAGTAGGTAAAGCTTGCTCGTCTTGTTCGTCGGTCTGTGTACTCATTGTCGCGGTTGAATGGGTACATGCGTCAATCGCCAGAGTCGGGAGGGGGAGAGAACAGTCATCTATGATGACGCGTCGATGTTTCTGTGGTGATTGAGTCGGCTCGTTTCCGAGCAAGACCGGTTCCTCGGGTTGCCAATACAACCGAGTACTGATGTTGGCAACCCCTGCAGGTAATGGTGCATGCCAATCATACCCTGTTGGTTGATCGGTAACTGAGATATCTTGAATAACCGCGTTGGTATCCAAGTTGATTGTTACACGTCGGATGACTTCAGACCATTTTGGTCCTCCCTTATGAGTCGTCACGTAGTGACGGGTGTTATGGTCTGTACGTGTATACGTATTTAAGTATACGGGCACGTTTCCGTGCGTGGTGGTGCTCCCCAGGATTTTGTCGTTCAAGTGACGGATGAGTATAGTGCGTGTCTGAGCCTGCCATTCAGCATGTCGTACTGTATGGCCGTACCAATCCAACACATGTTGTGGCATGGCCTGCTTACAGGTACATGTCCACAGCTTCGAGCTGATCGGTATTGATGATGCTACCTGCATATAGGTACCGCTTGGCGTATTGTCTTGCATATTGAACCGAATACCGAATTGACACAGACGCATCCGTATTACTGACAACTTTAGATCTTCCAGGGTATCACGTACTGGAGATAACTTCCAAACATATCCTGGGGGACCAAATATTATAATCTTCATGCGGAGTTTCTTGGCTTTAATCAACAGGTTCTGGATACGTGGCCAATGTGGGGCCACTCTCTTTCCTGGAGTTCGTACGTACCAGTCACCCGGAGTACTAATCCATATGAGAGTGTAATCTCCACTGATCACCGCACCTAGGTAATTTGTGCCCACGCTTGTCATAAGTTCGTTGTGGGAAATACGATCACAAATATAACCTCGTGTGCGGAGGTCGGCACATGCCTCCCTCGGATCTTCGATGACAAAAGCCCTCTTACTAAGGCAGGTTACCCCGCTGTCCTTGTTACCCCCCGGCTTTTCAGCCAACAGGCAAGACGACGAGGGGGCGACGTCGCCCTGCCATCTTCAAGATGAAGAAGATGTGCCTACAATATCTGCCAGCATCTGGGCTTCCCTCAGATGCTGGAGCTCAGCACTGCAGCGCGCCGTGGCCTCAGAGGCGGATTGCTCCGCAAATGCTGTCAGCATCGATGGATTATCCATCAGCTGTTTCAGCACGCCTTTGGACCTAGCGTCGCTGACCGTATGCAATTCACGATTAGTGTATCCCATCACTATTTTACGGCGGGACTGTACAGCGTCCATGGGTACACTACCACCATGCAGGGCCAGTGTCCTGGCAACAAAACAATCGAACGTCTCGAGATCGTCGATGTTGTCGCCTCGCATGGTGGCCTTGGCGAGCGTCTCCATCAACCCCTGGGGCAGGTTTCCCTGCAATTGATTGCGCTCCTGCGCTGGGGTCGGCTCGCCTGTCAGCACTGTCTGGAAGGACGTGCTGCTTGAGCTCGAGGCGGGTTGCCCCGCAGCTCCAAAACAATCACACCTGATCGACAGATGCCCTGACGGCAACTTTGTCGTCGGCATGATTTTGGAGCCTTCTGGGAGCTCCATTTTGACCTGCCCCTTACCAGGGAATATCAGCTTTTCCTGGCCTCGTTCAAGCACGATGATCGTGCGTTTGTCCTGCATACTATCGAGACCTAGGATGGCTGGCAGGTCCTTGCCACAGCCTGACACAATGTTCGTCTTGTATGAATCGAGTTGGGCCGACCCCTGGTACTCGCAGGCAATACTGAATGTGCCTACGGTATCCGCTGGGGCCGACCCTTCTCCCACTCCGTTGATATTCAAACGAGAGCGGGGCTCGAACGTACAAGTGCGGCCATGTGCCTCGGCAGCCTGGACGAACTTACGGCTCGTGTTCTCGCCCATGATGTTGATCTTCGAACCGACGTCGATGAGTATGGAATTTCCACCATCGTCCAAGAACGTCTTACTCGGCTGCTTGATGTGCACAGTTTCTGAAGTGTCGGCTGTGTCGGTAGGCGTGTTTCCCCGCGGCACAGTCGTACTCCCTGGCGGGTTACCCCGCACGACACTGGCATGCGACTCGCTCTCGGCCATGCGTGCCAAGTCAATGTACTGGAAGTACGACGCGTGCTGGGCGTGATCACCACGCTCCCCCCGCCAGTTAGCATACTCATCACGTATGCTCATATACTGCTCGCGGGTCGTGCGCCTTATCAGCGTCAGGCACGAGTGAAGGGCGATGTCCTGCAGCCCCTCGTTCGTGATGAGATCCCGGTACCGCAGCCACTCCTCGAACTCCTCATTCGTCGCTGAGATATTGACGGCCCTGGCTGCTGTTGCTGCTGACGCCGCTGAGGATTCTGATAGGTCTAGCGACGGACTATCAGTTTCAGGATTATTGGCATCCAGCATAAATGTTGTGTGCGTATCATCCATCTGATTCTGGAAATGTCGCACGCGCAACTCGCGCAGCTGATCAGGGCCCAGTGACATCTCAGCCTCGCCTCCACTCTGGGGAGACATCTGAGGAGTATCATGCAGGTTTCCCTGCTGAGGCGCCGTCATCGGGATAAGCTGATCAAAATATCCCGTTCCCATAGGCGGCCTTACCTCTTCAGGCAGGTGTCCCTGCTGTTGTGACAAAACTGTCTGCATAGCTGGACGTCATCTCCTCCACCATGCTCCTCAGCTCCCGCAGCTCTCTCGCTGACTGCTCAGGAGTCTGACTAAAGGAGCCGGTCCATGGGAAGGATGATGCTATAATGCCAGGTGCTCGACAGATAGCACACGGTGGCTGCTGGGGATCTCCCTCACGCTGATTTGCGACGTGGCCCACCACATTAGAATTCCAGCATCCCTCGTGGAATAGGTGATTGCACCTCAGGCGGTAGACGCTATCCCTGGGCTGAAATTCTTCGAGGCATACCGCACAGGTATCTTCCATCCCAGTGAAGACTTCTACGTCTGCTACCCTGGGATATACCCGCCGCTGCCTCTCCAATACCGTCTCGGAGGGCATGAAGGCTGATGGGGGTGTCCCCGTTGGATTCAGCACTTCCTGCACTTCGACATTTGGCATGGAAGTGGTAGGAGTCACGGCGGGCGAGTTTCCTCGCAAAGGTGAGCCCCTGTTCCTCACCACATCAAGTGCAGCTGCACGTGACTGATCCCGTACGCTTTGCACCGCCTGCCTCCTCCTGAAACATGCCTGCTGAGTGTGGTGTGTCTGCCTGATGTAGTCAGGCACGCCCCTACTGCCAGACGATATTGAATGGGCAGTGGGCTGAACAACCACCTCTGGTGATGTTGGTGAAGGCATAAAGGCCATGTGCGGGTACATGGAATGGTCGCTGCAGCGCACATTAGTGAGGTTATGCATCTGATCCGCCAATTCACGAACAAATTTGTTCGGAACCCTTGACCCGTCAGGGTATAATGGCGGATTCATCTGCGTTGGTGGTGGCCTCTGGCCCTGAGACATGCTCGGATGGGCGTTGAACGCCGGGATAAAGGCTCGTTGCCGAGCAGGGTCCCGTGGGTTGGGACCCTCAGGTTCCCAGGACCAGGCTGGCCTCCACCTCTGCCCACTTGGGTGAGGCAGATTATGGTTCTGCACCTGCTGAACCGCGGCCGCCACTCTTGAGCGATAGCCGTCAGGTACACCCGCCCTGTGGTGGCTTGGTGTACCAGGCAGGTTTCCCTGCTGACTCGTTGGCGTGCCGGGCGGCATCATGTTGAGGAGGGCTGTGCTGTGATCAGCCCTAGCCGCAGCTATCCTCTCCATGAGTGTGCCGTTTGCGGCAGGGCGGACAGGTGTCCCGAATGGGGATTGTGCCGGTGGTGTGCCCAATGGAGTCATGCCCCTTGGAGTGTGCATGCTCTGAGTAGGGCTTCCATGCATTGGTTCAAACCGAGCAGGTCCGCTTGTAGGCAGGTTTCCCTGCATGGCCTGACGATTTCTCGTAGCCATAGCGGACATTGCTCCCTGGCCTGCGGCCCAGGGATCCTGCTGGTATAACCTGTCCGCCAGCTGTTCTACCTGGTCAGGGTTCAGCGCGGCTGCGATCTGATCCAGGTCCGAGGTACTGATGGCCTGCCAAGACACGGCACTAGGCCCTTGGCTTGGGGCACGGCTTGGAGCCGCGCTCCCGGCCTCACTCTCGGTAATCATGAAGATCCGATAGATCTCAGGCTGGTTTCCCAGCTGGGTAGGGCTGTAGTGGTCCCCAACTTCCCTGTGGGGGTAGACCATAGGGGGATCGACGCCCTCTTGGTATTGGGACCACTGGTACTTAACGCTGGAAGTACCAACGTCAGCCCACCTGTCAGGAGCAGACATCGTTGCGACAGAGACTCGCGCATGGCGGCTCCCCAAATACTCTGGATTACGCCATTGCCTTCCTGTGGTCAGATCCTCTACATGAGAGATGTAATACGGTTCAATGATACCATTATCTCCCTCGGACAAGAGGACTCCGTTATCGGACCAACAGAACTTCATACCATCTTGTATGGCCTGACGCCAATCTACGAAGATAATGATGTCTGAATCTGGGTCCCACCCACTGTTCACGGCACGGCGGCGAACTGTCGGCACGAAGTGAATGTGCGAACGGCCCGCCCCCTTTTTCTTCGTGTTGTGCTCAGGTCTACAGGACAGGCCGTGCCACATAATACCTTCGAAAACAAGCCATCGAGTGCCATGCATGGCGACTTCGGGGTATGGGGCCGGTCTCCCGGCAGGTTGGTCGCACAGTACAATGTAGCTGTACAGCGACCATGGAGCTTTCAATGTCCATGAATGCCCCTGAGAGGCGCGGATGAAGATAGCGGGCTCGCCGGAGTCCCGCATTAACACCTTGAACTGGAGGCGTTGTTTTTCTTCTCCGTCTGGTTCACGAACATGAACAACTGACATCATGATGGCTGCGAGTTGGTCAACCGAGCGCCTACATAGATGCTCGTTGATGACCTTGGCCTCGTCATACTTTGGGCTATACCCAGCATGTCTTGATTGACCTGTGTTCCACGGATAATGGTCAACGAGTTCCACTAGGTTAACCCAACCATCATGATCATCGAAAGATTCCAAGCGCCACACAGGATTGTGTTGCTTGTCTGGCGCATGTCTGCATATCCTGCTGAGAGCTTTGCTCAGCTGTTTGAGAATATCATTGGATGTGGGAAGGATTCCAGCTTTCCTGCATTCCTTCATGAATGTCTCATCCACCGAGCGTATCGGTGGGAGCTTCCGAAGTGCAAGTCTATCCCTGATCACATTTGGAGCCCCACTGGTGAAGGACGTGTCGCCTGGGTGGTGCAGCTGAACCACTGGCGGGTTTCCCCGCATCGGAGCCTCTGTTGCTGAGGAGGCTGCGGCTCCAGACGAGGAGGAAGCTGCTGCGGCAGCGCCTGGCGGGTTTCCCCGCGGAGATGCGCGACTGGCGCTGCCCCTGATCTTCGGCGCCCAGGTACCCCTCGACATAGCACCTTCATCGGACCTCCTGGAACGAGCCGACACAGGCGAAGCTGGCGCAGGTGCATACCCACTGCGCTCGAAAGCTGCCGCCCTTTTCGCAATGGACTTGCTGCGACTAAGCGGGCGTCTTCGTTCCTCCATAGGGTCCTGAGGTTGCTGCTTGGGCACAGACGCTTGTGGAGGAGTTGCGCCAATCGGCGGCTTCGGCGTCGCAGATCGAGGCACCTCCATATGCACGTCTGGCCCAGGGTCCTGAGGGCTCGTCTTCGGTTTCGGCACCGGGGACGGCTTAGGTGTCGGGGGTTCACTCTTGGCCTTCGAAGTTAGTGGGAGTGGGGGCCTCGTAGCCCTCTTCATGTAGATCTTACTAGAATCTTCCAACATCTTGCGAGTTGCCTCGCGAGTGCGGTCTTCTGCTGTCCGCATACGCTCCTCATCCTCCGCCACACGTTGAGCCTTTATCTCATCCTTGATTGTCGGTTCTGGTTGTTGGGACTGGCTAGAGACGCCAGGCGAGTTTCCTCGCATACTAGGAAGACTGAAGAGCGCGTCTTTCTCTTCCTGGGTCATGGCTACCAGTCCCCTTGGAACCGGGGTAGGCATTTCTTCTTCTTTCGGATCCAAGTGGCTCAAAATCCCGAGACGATGATTCACGATCTCGTCCTGCGTCATCGGGATAAGTGGCGGATGGCCCTCTTTATGAGGGGTGTTGCCCCTGTTGGGGCTCAGGCCTTCGTTGTTGCCAACGGGGCATCCTGGCCTGTGGTTCTGAAACGGCTGGGAACAAGGTCCGCATGCTGCGTGAGGCCTATACTGCTTGCGCGCCGCGATAATATCTCGTAACTGAGTCCGCACTTCTTGAATTTCAGGGCGGCGGATGTTTGTTGCAAGCTGATAGCCTCCGCGGATGGGCTTGCCATCACTGTCCCTATAGGCAGGGTTGCCCTGGCCGAAGACCGGGTGTTCCCCTTTTCGGCGTCTTGGGTCGTTGTACGGAAGTAGCTGGCCACCTCTCCTGAGAGCGTGTTCTTCTGGGCCAGCCTGTCTCCACTCACGAGGAAGTCGAGCCTGTGGATGTGGCTCTTCTCTGACGCGCGCATGGGAACGAGATCTTCTGGTGTTCTCATCAGAGGAAGCTGCCGAAGCAGCAGGAGCGGCACCCGGTGAAGGTGCCTGAGGAGGCTCCTGTGCGATCCCAGATGGATCGTCCGATGGAGGCAGGTCTCCCTGCTGGGTGGAGCTCGGCGCAAATGGCGCTTGTGCCGATGGTGATGATGATTCAGACTCATCAGGATCGAAGTCAACCTCTTCCTCACAATTCACGTCCATCATGAGGATGGTGACGTCATCCTCATCTAACCCGCAACCATCGCCTTCTACTTCTTCTGATGTCGAACTACCGATGATGATGGCCATTGGCGTATCTGGTACAGGCAGGTTTCCCTGCATAGCCGGCGTCTGTGCGTCGCTCGGCTGTCCCGGAGTAGGAGGCACTGTTGTCGGCTCAGGCTCGTCGCCGAGCATAGGCTGCCCAGCAATGTTACGCATGGCCGTATGGTTTGGCCTCATTCCCACCGCCTGGAGACCCCATCCTGGCGGAGGAAGATCATGACCGCGCATAGCCATTGCCATTTCCAGAGCACGACGCCATCTACCACGGGAGTATATCAAGTGTCTCTGCACTTCCTGAGGATACACGCTGTCAATGAGAGTCAGAGCTGCCAAAAGTAGCTCTGAACTACCGCAAGCATCATTATCCTGTTCTGTCATGATGCCAGCTTCGATATGTTCTTGACTCTCAGGATAACCAATTGTAAGTATCTCATGCATCCTCATGAGGGTCTGCAAAAGGGTACGTGGTCCATATTCGCCTGGAGCAAGCGAACCAGCAGGTATGAACGGAATATCTGGTTCGCCTGCAATGAAGGCCTGAACAAATGCCTGAGACTCCATTTCAATTAAGTCTTCAGTGGTCTGGGGATATTCTCCCATCAAAGAAGGCCTGTTTCCAGGCGGGATTTCGGGCGGAGGTTCGAGGTTCCGTTGAACCTCGGAAGGCGAAGCCTCTATAGTGGTGTCCTCGTCGTCGCTCTCGTAGGCCATGATGTTGCCTGGGTTCCCGAACATCCAGTCGAAGAAAGAAAGAGGCTCGTTTCCAAGCGTACCGTGTTCCACGGGAGTGAGTTCGTTACTGCACGTGACGAACCGGCGGACGTACTCGAGGTAGTACGCGTACAATCCATGACCATACCCCTCGAGCTCGTCGATGTTGTCCATGCCAACAACCCAAGTGAAAAAATATCTGTTCCATAGCCTCAAAGTCCTGGAGGCTCAGATATTCAATGGATGGTGCACTTGAGCCAAAATGGACTTCGGACGACATGCCCTTTCCATTTCCCTTCGCTGGACAATCTCGCACAAGATGATCGGAACTACCACATTCATGGCATTTGAGCACCTGGCCGTCTCTACCTCGCGGGTTTCCCCGCCGAACTTGACCTTTTCCTGAGGTCTCTCTACGGCCCTTACCACGGCCTTTTCCCCCAAAGAATATCTCATCATGTTGTTCATCTGAGAGCCTCTGGAGAAATGCCGCGATACCTCGCCCATTCAACCTCCGACGACCACGCTTGCCTTTACCCTTTCCTTTGAAACTTCTGCGTATCCTTCTTCTAACACGACGCACTGGTTTTCGTGTGAACCTCCTCCACCTTCGTCTAGCCTGTTGTAACAACCAGAATAAGTGCTCAGCACGCTGATTGTCGTTATCCATATTCATGATATCTGACCAATCTAGAGCTTCAACACCATCTGATGATATAGTGTCTGTATCGGTGCCGGAGTCGAAATCTTCGTCTCCTAAATAGGTGGATACACCGTCGGTTAGGGGATTTGATTCCCCCCATAACGAGCGGTGTGGTTGTGGTTCTCTAGAAGGAGGGCTGGTTGCCCAGCTTGGTTGTGATCGATCCCCTGCTAATAAAGCAGTGGATTATCCTGGGTCATCGGCCCATATGTCTGAGGGCCCGTTTCCAGGCTAAGCTTCAGTAGTCAAGGTAGTGTAGAAATTTCCACTACCAGATCCCCTTCCTCTTCCAAACACGGATCCTATGTTACCAGGAGATCGTTCGGATAGGTGGCCTATCGAACGCATCCTTTCCAGCAGCTCATCATATTGTTGTTGTGTTCGAGGCATTTGGTGGTTGAGTGGTTGTAAGAGTTGCGTGGCTTTCTGGTTGCCGACGCCTAAGGCGCGGAATAGGATAGTGGTTAGCAGTTGGAAGTTAGGAAGGTCGAATCCCACCGACTGTGCCTCAAGTCGGTCCATTTCGAATTGGGTAAGAGTGACATCGATTCGTTCCCCGTGAGGCACATGGAAGTCGATGAGTTGCGTGCCGGAAGTGAGCTGTCGCTCATCTTCCAGGCGTTCGAACTTCATGCTGAGGAGGAACATGATGTAAGTTACTGGGTCTGTGTGGACCCCATCAATGTCAGCACCATAGTTTATAATGTCAGGCGGTACCCTCATGGCGAGTGTCCTCGCTAGGCCACCTAGGCCGCGTTGTATTGCGGCCGCTTGGGCCTGTGGCGTCATACGTCCGCTTGTAACGTTGAGCCATGCGTTGACCTCGTAAATGTACTCACGAAAAGGTACATTACCTTGAGGGTCCCAATATGGGCCATGTGTTTGCCCATCGGTGCTGTTATCTCCACGACGCATGTGTCCGATTGCTGCCCCCAGCGCGAACCATATGATAGCGAAAACGATTAGCCCGAGAATGTGTAACGAAGGACGGTTATGATGCGCGTTGTCGCGCTGGGGTAGCGCCTTGTCGAGTCTTCGAGGCGCTCTGTCTGGCGGGTCTCCCCGCCCTTGCTTCAAGTATTGCGTTGTTAGCTCGTTGCCGAGCGGTTGGTAGTAACGCAATGATGAAGCGTATATGGTACCAGTTTGGTCGTCTAGACGTCGTACCTCTCGTGTTGCTTCTTGCTCTTGGATAGATCCTCGTAAACGTACTGGGAGTGGTGGCGCAAGGTGGTAGGTGGTCACGAAGATCGTGCCGAAGAATATGAGGCTAAGAAGAGCAAGAGCTGACCACACGAGAGTGCGGCCAGCTCCGCTACCAAGTCGAAAGTGAGCCTGGTAACTCAAATAGGGCATATAGCCTGGCAAATTGCATCCATCGCTCTGCTGTGAAGGTACAGTATGAGGGGTGGATGGGTAAGATAGGATAAGATCGATGTAATGCTCTTTCCAGCACATAGCGAACACTCGCGGTGTCCGGGCAAATAGGGCGCGCGTGCCTTGAGCCCAAGGCAGCGGCGCGCGAGCTATGCTCCCGATACTGTAACATCTCCCAAAGAGCTACCCTTAAAGTGAACGGGCTACATGCCAGAACGGCCCTGGACACGCGTAACTTTCGGCGCACGGCTTTAGAGGGGCGGGGGAGGGCCAAACCCAAGCGTGCAATCCGCTGCTGTCGCATCGCGTGCAACGATCGGGTGGCCTCAATGAAGCCGCACCAAAGTTCACTCCCGCGCAGGATCACTCAGACAAGGGCCTGATTCGGCTTCAAGCCCGCTTCGGCTTCGGGCCCGTTTCGGTTTCGGCCCGTTTCGGCCTCAGCGCGTTTCGGTTTCGGCGCGGTTCGGCTGAGCTCGTTTCGGCTCGTCCCGTTTCGGCTTCGGCGCGTTTCGGCTTCGGTCCGTTTCGGCTCCGAGCGATTCGGCTTCAACGGGATGCGAATTCGGCCTGCTTCGGCTTACAAGCCCGGATGCGAGCGTAGGTGTTTGAAGGATGTTGGCATTTGATTATTTTCTGCCTTCCACCCGCCCAAGACGGCCCAAGAGGCCCCCGAGATCGCCCCAAGATGGCCCTCAAAGCATCCAAGATGTCCTTATGACGGCCCCCAAAAAGCCTCCAAGGCGGCCCCAAGAGGGGCCCACGACAGGTCAAGAGGCCTTCAAAACGCCCAAGATTCCCTCCAAGACGGCCCTGGAGCACCCCAGGAGGGCCCCAACTCGGCCTTGAGAGGGCCCCAAGACGGCTTCTGACGGCGTCAGACGGGCCAGGAGCCCACAAAATTATTGATGTTCCATCGGTTTTCGAAGGATTCTGGCATGCGATTATTCGGCCTTCTGACGGCCCGAGACGGCCCAAGAGCCGCCAAAGATCGTCCCAAGATCGCCCAAGAGGCCTCCAAGATGGCCCCAGAACGGCCCAAGAGGCCCAAAAGGCGGTCCCAAGGAGCCCCAAGGCAGCCCAAGAGGTCTCCAAGATGCCCAAGATGGCATCCAAGACGACCCTGGAGGGCCCAAACTCGGCCCAGAGAGGCCCCCAAGACGGTTTCTGACGGGCCAGGAGCCCACCAAGACGGCCCAGCTTGGCTCCAGGATGGCCCTAGGCGGCCACCAAGAGGTCTCCAAGACGGCCCACGAGGCCCAAGAGGGCCCTCAGGATGGTCCGAAGAGGCCGAAATCATTGGGTTACCATCGGTTTCTTAAAGGATTATGGCATTTGGCTTTTTATTGCCTTCAAACAGCCCAAGACGGCCCAAGCGCCCGCAAAGATCGCCCAAAGATCGCGGTGCTGGCGCTTCGACGGGCCGCTGCAGGCTCGTGCACGGCGGCTAAATGGTATTGGCTCAGCACGAGGGACATCGACGCGAACGATGTCACGTTCGAGAACCTAAGGGGAGTAAAAAAGGTTGTCGTCACGAATGTCGCGAGCCTCTGAGGGAAGACCAAAGCGGCTTAC
>CAUYUJ010012436.1:372408-424908 GCA_963575745.1 Prorocentrum cordatum | reverse complement strand
CGCCAGGGAATAAAAAAAACGCCCGCAAGCCCTGTCCGTCATCGTCCCCGTTCTCTCCGTCCCCGTTTCTGGATGATCTCCGAGGGCCTCCTGAAACTTCCGCGGCCTCGGCTTTCGGAGTTGCGACCTCTACCCTGCAACCTTGAGCGGTTCGAGGATCGAATACTGAGATTGGGGATTGGGACCGAACACCGAATATCGAGCATCGAATATACAAGATTCCTGGATTGGGGATGGGGAATCATCGTGGTGCAAGGATGGAGTATCGAGTCGATGCCGCGGACCTCGAGGACAAAGGAAACCCAGAACCTCGAGCACAACTTCTCGACGCTCAAGCCTCGAGGGTGGGCGCGCCCTCGAATATCAAATCCTCGATGCTCGAACCTCGAACCTCCATCCTCGAGTCGACTCGAGCCTCGATGCCCCGACCCTTCATCCTCGAGCCTCGACCCACGATGCTCAAATCTCGATGCTCGATCCTCCGTCCTCGAGCCTCGAAGCTCGCCTGCCCCGCGCGTGGAGCCCGCCGCCGCACCACGCCGCCGCGCCCGAGCGCCGCCGCGCCAGCGCGATCAGTACCGCGCTCGCGCCCGCGGCCAGCGCGGCCGCGAGCGCCGGCCGCGCGCGCCGGCGCGGCGCCGACGCCCGGGGCGGCGCCATTGGCGCGAGAGCGCAGAGCTCCGTGCGCGCGCGCGCGAACGCAGAGCACGCGCGCCCCGCTGGCGGCGGCGCGGCGTCGGTGGCGACGGTGGCCCAGATCTCCGACGGTCGGATGTCTTCCCAACCATCCTGTGGTGTTGGGTCCTCGTTCTGAAGAGACAGCACCCCGCAGTCTCCTCCTCCCACTGCCCCCCATCCCTCCTCCCATCCCTGCCTCTGTTCTCCGCATCAGTCCGCCATGTCGGCACACCCCTCACACGTTTCGTGGCCCCATAGGTAGCTCGAGGTCCCAGTGCTACCGCCCGCATGCGTCCCCCCCCACCCAGTACAGCGCTGCGTGGCCCATAGGGAGCTCCACCGAAGGCCACAATGCTACCACTCGCATGCGTTCCCCCCACCCAATACAACGCTTCGCGGCCCCATAAGGAGCTCCACCGAAGGCCCTAGTGCTACCGCTTGCATGCGCCCACCCACCCACCCAGTACAGCGCTTCGTGACCCCATCGGGAACTCCACCAAATGTCCCAACAGTACCGCCCGCATGCGTCCCCTCCACCCAATACAACACTTCGTGACCCAATAGGGAGCTCCACAGGATGTTTCGATGCTACCTCCCGCATGCGTTTCCCCAACCGAGTGCAGCGCTTCGTGGCCCCATAAATAGCTCCACCGAAGGTCCAAATGCTACCACCCGCATGCGTCTCACCCTATACAGAGATTCGTGGCCCCATCGGAACTCCACCGAATGTCCCGGCGCTACCGCCTGCATGCGTCCCCTCCATCTAGTACAACGTTTCGTGGCCCCATACGGAGCTCCACCGACGGCCCAAGCGCTACCGCGCGCATGCATCCCCCCCACCCAGTACAAAGCTTCGTGGCCCCATGAGGGCTCCACCGACGGGCCAGCGGCACCGTCCGTATGCGCCCCCCCGCCCATTACAACGTTTCGTGGCCTAATTGGGAGCTCCACCGAAGGCCTCAGGCGCATGCGTTTTCCCCACCCATTACAGCGCTTCGTGGCCCCATACGGACCTCAGGGAGCTCCACCTATGGGCCACGAAACGTTGTAGTGGGTCGGGAGGACGCATGCGAGTTTTGCCACTGGTGTCTTCGGTGGAGCTTCCTATATGGCCACGAAGCGCTGTACTGGGTGGAGGAGGCGCATGCGAACTTTGCCACTGGTGCCTTCGGTGGAGCTCTCTATGGGGCCACGTAGCGCTGCACGGGGTGGGCGAAACGCATGCGAACACCGCCTCTGGGGCCTTCGGTGGAGCTCGTATGCGGCCTCGAAGCGTTTACTGGGTGGTGGAGGCGCATGCGAACCTTGCTTCTGGGGCTAGGGCGCTCCATTGAAGACGGTACCCACAACTGCGGCACTCACAACAGCATATGGTTGGGTCCTTCGCCAACCCAATTCAATCCGGGCGCCTGTCCTTGAATTCGGCCTCTGGGAACTCTTCTCGGGCCACGCGGCCATAGGAAACGGTTCCGCGCAAAAATATCGTGGCGAAGGGCATTACCACATGCAGGTGTGTGTATCGCTGTTGTGGGTATCGCATTCGGTGGATCTCGTTATGGAACCACGAAGCATGCGTCGCAGCATTTGGGGCCTTCGGTGGCACTCCATATGGGGGCAAGAAACGCTTGACGGTGTGCTGACATGGACAGGGGCGGCCATGCGAACGTCGCCAGTGGGGTCTTCGGTGGAGCTCCCTATGGTGCCACGAAGCGCTGTACTGGGTGGAAGAAACGCATGCGAATTCCGCCATTGGGGCCGCCGGTGGAGCTCTCTCTCTATGGGGCCACGAAGCGCGGTACGCATGCGAACACCGCCACAAGGGCCTTCGGTGGCAAACCTACGCGGAAAAGACACCGCCACTTGAGCCTTTGGTGGAGCTCCCTATGGGGCCACCAAGCGCTGTACTAAATAAGGGGGCCGTATGCGAACACCGCCACCGGGATTTTCTGTGGGGCGCCCCATGGGGCCACGAAGCGCTGTACTGAGCGGGGGAAGCGTATGCGAACACCGCCACTGAAGCCCTTCGCTGGAGCCTCTTTATGGGGCCACGCTGTGCTGAACGGGGGGGACCGCAAGCGAAGTTTGCCACGGGGGCTTTCGGTGGAGCCCCCTGATGGCGTCACGAATCGCTGTAGTGGGTGGGGGAAACCATACGAACACGGCCACTGGGGCCTTCGGTGGAACCCTACCGGGGCCACGAAAAGCAATACTGTGCGGGGGAAGCGCATGCGAACAACGCCAGTGCGGCCTTCGGTGGAACTCCCGATGGTGCCACGCAGGCGCTGCACTGAGCGGGGGGGAAGCATGCGAACGCCGCCACTGGGGCCTTCGGTGGAGCTCCCTCTGGGGCCACCAAGCGCTGCACGTACTGAGCGGGAGGAACGCATGTGAACGCCGCCTTTGGGGCTTCGGTGCCACGAAACGCGGTACTGGGCGGGAGAGACGCGTGTGAACACCCCCACTGAAGCCGTCGGTGGAGCTCCCTACGGGGCCACGGAACGCGCGAGGGGCGCACCGACATGGGGCGCAGATGACATATGCAAGAAGGGCTAACTAGGTCGGAACAGCCCTGGGGGGAGGATATTGGCAAGTCCGAAACAAACAGGATCAATGGCACCCATTTGAGATGGATGTCTTGCCCTGAAGGACAGAACTCCCGACACTCTGACCAGGGCCCGCGACCAGGTGACGCGACCGAAACTATTCCTCCACCCCGTGAACCACATTGGCTCGCACGCGCTCCGCTGGCGCGGCCAGCCGTCTCTCGTGCCCACGGGCAGCGGGGGTACAAGAGAGGGCGGCAAGGGCGGAAGCATGGGCAAGAGTCTTGCACGGGCAACGCTGAAACCGCGGCGGCTCGATCCATGAACTGGCGGACGCGACTGCCGGGGCCTTCGCGGCCTTTCCTCGCGGGTCTCTTGCAGACCTGATCGAGGAGACGAGAACAACAGTGCGCCCAGCAACCGAATCTAATGCACAAAAACTGCAGACGGTTTTGCTCTACCGTGGAGGGCTCGGGGGCCCTGGGATGGATGTCGCGAGGGCCCGCGCCAACGACGAGGTGCCCCGGGAAAAAGCCATCGACCTGGCGGGCGAACTCAGGGGCCCCAGAGCAACCCGGAGCCTTCTTATGCGAGCCCCGATGGTTCATCATTAGACAACGCTCGCACCGCGCTCCGAACGGCCCCGCCCCCCGCCCACGTCAGCCCGGGGGGGGCTTGACTCGGGGCGGGCGAAAGGGGGGGATAGTAAGGGGTAGGGCTGGGGATTCGCAAACACGAGGTGGGCGGTCAAAACTTCCCAGCTAATGGTAGCACAGGTGGCGGCCCCTACAATCAGATCACGCGCCCTCGGCCTGCGTTCGCATGCCTGGAAGCGCGCTGGGGGCGCGCGCGCCTGCCACAATGTAGATGCAGTCGGCGCCCTGCCCGCGCGCCCCACCGCGACCGCGCGTCTGCCCACGCACCCATGGACGCGCGATCGATCCATGCGCGCTCGACGCGCTGAACGGGCAGCGCGCGAGAGGCATTCGCGCGCGCGCGCACGAGGAAACTCGCAATCGCGAAGGCTGCACGCGCGCGCGACATGACTCAGCAGGGGCGCGCCCCAAAACGCGGGAAAAAACATTCACCCCGCCCCCAATCCGCCCCTCCTCTCCCAGAGCCCCCCCCCCCCCGCGCCCAACCAGCAAAGTGGGGCTGATCCGGCGGGGGACCAGCTACATGCGGCTAGTTTCGCGCCGAACTAGCTCAGATCCAGTTGCGCGCAGCCAGCGTTCCTCGACGCGCACCTCGACGCAGAAACGCGGAGATTCTCAAATCTGAAAACTAAAAGAAAACGGCCCGGAATCAGCTGCTGTAGCTGGTTCCCCGCGTAAGTTTGCCGCGCCCATCTGGGCGCTGTCGCTGATCGCGGGCCGCTCGCTGATCAGAGACAACGCCCAGCCGGGCGCAGCAAGCGTCGCGCCCGCTCGCGCCCCAGACGTCGCGCTTGCGCCTTCGCCCGCGCTGCGCGCCCTGAGCCATTGACCCCCCCCCCCCCCTCATGCCGATCCCCCCGGCGCTCCGACGCACCGCTCAGGAGGGCCGATAAACCTACGGGGGCACGCGAAACGCGCGGGGGGCTCATCTTCGTGACATCACGCTCGCACATAACGCCCGTGCCGCGCCTCAAAGCACACGCGCTCGGATCGACAGCGCCGCGATCCAGTTCCAGACCGCTGCGCCCGACTCCCTTGCGCCAGACAGCCAAAAGCCCTTGCCTGAACAGTGCCTCCCCAGACCGCGCGCTTCGAGGCACGCCCGGTTCTGCGCCCGCTCCGGCACCGCAGAATTCGCGCGAGAAGCGCGCTCGGGCGGAAGCGCGAAGGAAGGCGGCCAGAGAGGAGAGGGATGGGAGGACAGAGGAAGAATCGGCGCTCGGGGGCGAGATAGCGTAGCTACGCTGCTCGGCGTGTCAGACCAGCAGCAGGTATCAAATTCCGAACCCCCCCTTCCCCTACCCCCCCTTTCGTCGGAGGGCGCTCTCTCTTCGTTCTGGACCAGAAAACGGGCAGCGCAGCAGCAAAAATCTCGACAGACAGTAAGGCCTTCATAACGACATGTTCTAGCCTGTTGGCCGTATCTGGGCCTCCAGGTTCGCGATGCTCGAGCGCCTCTTTGGCGCGAATGTCGGCAGCGCCGTCAGCCTTTGCTGGGCAGCGCCCCCACGGCGGCCAGTTATCGACCGCGCCCCCGCCCCGATGGGCTTTGACGCGCCGGGCAATTTCAAAAACAGGCAGCGCCCCATCCAGAGACCCGGCGAACGCGGGGACTCCTGCGAACACCCTGCTGGCACGAAGCTGCTCGTGCTCGGGTAAGAAAGCCTGGGCCACGGCTGCGCGCGCACGAACGCTCGCGCTACGATTGGCGACTCGGCATGCGACAGCTAAAGCTAGAGCAAGGATCGGCCATGACGGGGGTCTGCGAGAAACGCCCAGGCACAGTGCCACGCTCGACAGAGAGGGCAGCTTCGGCCTGGGGATCAACCAGAACGACGGCGAAGGCAGCATGCTGAAAACAAGACAAGATTAGCATGGAGCTGCAAGAACAAAAAGGAGAGCCAACAAAAAAAAAAAAAAAAAAAAAAAAAACGCAGCTCCCTGCCCCCGGTCAACGCGCGAGCGGTCGGAGCTCCAAGCACGGGCGGGAGATCTCCCGGGAGCGCCGACGCCACGCGCATGCTACATGTCAAACTTTCAGGGCCCCCGCTCGCCTCCTCGACAAAACGCGCGGGGACTTCCGACTGGGAGTGCGCCTGTCAAACGGCGGGGGGGGCGCAGCAACGCAATCGACGGCGCGCCACGCCTGGCGCCCCGCAATCGCAAAGACCAGCCCCGGACGCGCAACGCCCATTAGCGTGGGCAAATTGCTCTGCCCATAGGCAGTCACGCGCAGCAGCTCGCACCAAATGCTCCTGAGATTTCGTGTACTTGGCCGCCGTGGCCTTCAAGCAACTCCCCGCCGCTCCCAGGTTCGCCCTCGCCCAAGCGGTTGCCCACCTCTCCCCGAGAGCCTCCCCGTGGGCAACCCGGGAAGCAGCGCTAACCGTTCTCCATTGCACAGCTGGGGGGCACCGCGTGAGCTGGATAGCGATCCCAGCATGGTTGACCCACGCAGTGGTTGAGGCAGGCTTCAACCTTACTGGGGCGAGGCAAAGCGGCGCTTTGAAAATCGGGCCTCGGCGCCCGCGCCCACGCTGGAAAAGCGCGGCCCCATGCCCGTGGTAAATCGGACTGGCTGAGCTTCCTCAGGGGAAGAGCTGCTCGCCAACTCATTCGCGCCCCTGAAAAGCGGGCGCCGCGGCATCTCGCATGCCGGGCTCGCCGCGCAGGGCAAACCTCAACCTTGCACGGAGACTGGCACCGCGCGCGGCCGGAACCGGGCACGACGTGGCCCGGCGGCGAATGGCGAGCAGCTCTACGCCATCAACCCCGTTGATCTCCACGCCGTACTGGGCAACCATCTTGACCCCAGTCGCGCAGACACGCCCGAGTCGTCCGTCAGCTCCCCATCATGGACTTGAGCCTGGCAGACTGCGAATGGCTCTGCAAAGACTTCCTCAAGCGGGCATGCTTCTTCCGAGCGACGCCAGGATGGGTTCGGCGTCACACGCACGCGAAATCCGTGTCCAAGTACGAGACTGCCACTTTGCACTTGTCCTTGGCGAGGCCTATCTGCTCCGCCATCGCCTGCCCTATCTGCGCATCGATGGCCGCGACCTCATCCTTCTCTGAGCGTCGCCTGCAGCTGCTCCGAAACCACCTGGGACAAAATGCAAGCTCGAACGGCCACTCCAACCACAGTATTCCATTCCTGCATCGCCAATATAGCTCATGCATCCACCTGCGGGTTGCGCTGAATGTACAAAGCACATTCATCAAGAAGGACAGCACGCACCGCAATCGCAGCAAAAGCACAGCCTGCAGGTAGTCCATAGGACGCGGACAGTACACGGCCGCTGCGGTGAAATCCAAGGCGAATCACGCGAGCGGCCCCCCGCGCGCTGAACGCCAGCTTGAGGACAGGCATCGGCGTGACGTATGCGAGAAACCGAGATTCCCGCACATCAAAGAGAATACCTTCGTAGAACTTACTGTAGCCCATCAGATGTAGGAGGTCACGTCTGCCGTCGCTCACCTTTCCAGCGTTGCTGCGCGCCGCCTGGGGTCACAGCGCGTCAAGAGCCCGTCTAACAGCGCCCGGCCCCAGTAGGTCTCGGCAATCGCGCGCGGCCTGGTCGCGACCAAGAACTGCCGATGGAGGGGCCCCGCGGTCTAAGGCAGGCCGCCCTCTAAAAGGTTGGTCCGCGACGCTCCAGGTGCCGCGCTTGCGTCGCCGACGTTCGGCTGCCGTGCATTACCGGGGCCGAAGAAATCGCCCGCGTCGAAGACAGGTTCGCCTAGCTGCAATCACATTGACTCCAACGGCAATGGCTGTCCATCAATCTGACTAGCAGCATCGACGCCCTCCAAGTCCATCTGGCTGGCGGCCTCGGCACGGCGCGCAGTGGAAGGAGCTGGCATCGGCACCTCATCGCATGCAGCTCGGACAATGGTATGCCCAACTGCAGCCCTAGGTTCCAAAACACTTGTGTCAGATGCCTTGACCAACATGCGCAGCCGCCGAGAATGCTTCCACCTCGGCCCCCAGGCACGGCAAGGCCGTGAACTTGGTCTCGGGCATCTTGGCGGCGCTCTCAACTGATTGGTTTAGCCGCGCCCACCTACGGACGACCGCCTTGGCATCAAGGGTCGTCTCAGGACGATGGCGAAAGTCAGCCCAGCGCGCCGTCGGCGGGAACCCCGCGTCGACGAGCGCACCGCTGTCTGGGAGTCTGTCCGGGGCCGAAAGTTCTGCTCTGCAGCGCGCGCGGAAGCGGCGCAAGCGCGCGACTGCAGGCACCGAGCCTCTCAACTGGTTGACTGCGACTAGCTTGCACTGCAGCTCCGGCAAGGGCTGCAGCATGGCCCCAATCAGGCCCTGGTCTAGCCGGTCTAGTAATCGTCTCCGCGCTACACTTCTTCGCAACAGAACGCGCCAGATATTATTTCCCAAGGCATTCAATGGAAACGTCAAGGACGATATGCCGATGCGGCTCTTTCAACCACGTCGCATTAACGTCGGCTGATTCAAATGGCCCCATGGCCGCGCGACGCTCGCTGCAAGGAAAACGATCGCCCGATTCGCTTTCGGCGCGACGCAGGCGAACATCGCGGGGGGGACCGGGGACACCTCGGCGTCGCGAGGGCCGCCTGAGCCCTCAATATCGCGGGGCATCGCGCTCCAATCGCCCGCCAGAACAACTGGATCAACAATTGCAGGCGCACGAGCACCAATCTGAAATTACATGCGAGCATTTCTGCCGCGTATGCCTTGGTCCACCACCAGATAGAAAGCAGCGACATGCAACTGTGGCCAGCCAGGCAAGCGAACAACTGCATGGAGGGCTCGCCTAGGGCGCGCAATCATGCTCTCAATCTGACCCGCGAAGGCCAACGTGATCACGGTCCAATATGGTCGCGCCCTGCGACGGGGTCGCACCGCTCGACGCCGCGCCGGGGCTGGCGCGGCATCGCCGACCGCGACGGCCAGCCCAAGCCGCAAACACATCAGCACCCTTGGCCCCTCCTGGGCGACAGAGATAGTCGAGCTGGAAGCCTTGGCCATTTTCCTCCAGCGCGCGGATGCCACGGTTGGCGTTGACGGACCCCATGAAGAACACAATGCGAGGGTCAGGGCCAGATGGTGGGCGGACCTGGCCTCGGCGCACAGGTAGACAGCTGATCGACAGAGGGCCGTTAAACCTCCTGCCAATTGTCACGGCGAATTGCGCAGAACTCGTCGCTGACCTGCTGCAGGATCGAACGGGGATCGCCATCCCCAGCGGTTCCACTTTTGGTTGCCAACCCGAAAAACTCCCGCAGCTGCTCTCTGGAGATGCGCCCGATGTCGGTGTCGCGTTTGATTTCAGCAACTGGTGGCCCACCGCCAAGCCCGCCATCAGCATTAGCATCCACATCCTGAGGGTCAGGATCATCTTGCTGCATGGGCTGGGGCTGCGCCATGGCGGCCCTTCGCACCTGTTCCTCGAGGCTCGTAAGGAGCTCGGCAGCAGTCTCGTCGCCCGAGGTTGGCGACGGCCTGGCGGACATCATCTGGAGGCTCGTACATGGTGAAATTGAACTCAGGCGGGGCTGCTCCTCGGCATTCGGGGGCCGTGGATTGGCTGACTCCGCGGCCGACTTGCGAGCGGCTTCGATCGCCGCCTGCTCGGTGACGACGGCGGCTCTCTTGTTCTCGAGCGCAGACTTGAAACCATCCATCTGCTTGGCCATCTTCTCCGCCGCATTCTTCGATGACCTTCTCATTGTACTGAATGGCAGTAAGCAGTTCCGCTCGATTGACTTCCTTCTCGCCGCCAGCTCCATCGGGCGCAGTGGCCTGCTGCTTGCTCGCCCGCTCATGAACGCCACTTCGGCACGAGGGCACGGGGGCCCTCAGGCGTAGACACATCGAGCCCAAATGGCCACGGTCAGAGGCAAGGAGGGGGAGGGGGGAAGATGGGGAGAAGGATGGAAGAGGAGACGCGGGGCGCTGCGTTTTCAAAACGAGGGCCCAACAACGCAGGATGGCTGGGACAAACTGCCAAGGACGGGGCAGAAGAGTCCATAATCGAATCGATGAATCGGATCGGCGATGGACGTACATCGGATCGGTGGAAATCTGCGGCAAAACCAAGAATAATCGAAGCGGCGGAGATCGGCAAGATCCGCCACCGTGGGCGTGTCCTCAGGTCTCGGGCCTAACCCCATAAGCCTCTATCCAATATACCGGGGCTTGGCGCGCCTCGTCGGGGTCTTGCCGCGTCTTCACCCGCGACTTTTTCGGGCCCAGGGCCCCAGCGCGGGCCCCCGCAGAGGGCCCCGAGTGGCTCCCAAGACGGCGCAAGAAGGCCCCGAGTCGTCGAACAGTCGGCTAAAGAGGCCCAAGATGGCCCTAAGGCGTCCCAAGGGGCCTCCAAGAGGCCTCCCGAGGAGGGCCCCGAGAGGCAAACACCACCGATGTGAATTGGGTGTTGGGCGCTCTCGCCTCGTCGCCCCCCCGACGCCCCACGACGGTCCACGAGGCCCCCGCGATCGCCCCAAGATGACCCCAGAGGCCCCCAGTATCGCCCCGAGACGACCCAAGAGGGCCCCAAGACGGCCCAAGGGGCGCCCAAGAGACCCCAAGAAGGGGCCCCGATGGGGAACCCTCATGAACATTTCGGGCCGTCGGCCCCGGGGGGGCCCCAGGAAGCCCCCAGGGGGCCCCAGGGGGCCCCCGAGAGGCCCCAAGTGGCAATGGCATGGAAATTGCCTAGTCGCATTCTCCTTCCGCACGTAAGCTCCGCGGAATCGAACAATATAGATGAGGTCGAAGACCACGCGCAATCCGCTGATGAAATCAGTGAATCGCCGCAAGGACAAACATCTGATAACGCGCTATCGCTGATAGCTCAAAAGGAGATCCCCTGAAATCATTGGGAGAAAGGACCACAGCATCTATCGTGATGTCTCCCCTCTCCAACTGCGTATCTACTGCGTTTCTAGCCGCGCATATGCTGGCAAAACAAACCCACCTTCACGCATATATAGCATGTCCTGCTAAGAAACTTGAGATCAGCACATGTTTGCTGGTTTGTTATGTTATTATTAATATATACATATAATATATATATATATATATATATATATATATATATGAAGGAAAAACTCACTGCGTGGAGCTCCCCATATGTGCATCTCATGTTTTATGTCATGCCATAGTGGGCGCCTGGCGGCTCCCCTTAGGGGTGCTGAAACCAGCGCCCCGCCTGAGACATCCCCCAAATCGGCTTTGACAGCCAAGGATGTCGGGCATGAAAACGAGCAAACCGCCTGAGACACCCCCACAAGCTGGCCGCGCACGGGCCCGTGAAAACACCCCCAGCGGCTCCCCTTACGGGCGCTGGAACCAGCGCCCCGCCTGAGACATCCTCAAAAACTGCTCTGAAAAGCCACTGAAGATGCCGGGCATGACAAGAAGCAAACCGCCTGAGACATCCCAACAAACTGGCCGCGAACGGGCCCGTGAAAACACCCCTGGTGGCTCCCCTTAGGGGCGCTGAAACCAGCGCCCCGCCTGAGACAGCCTCACAATCTGCTCTGAAAGAAAAGGATGCGGGGCATGAAAACGAGCAAACCGCTTGAGACACCCCCGCAAACTGGCCGCGAACGGGCCCGTGACAACACCACTGGCGGCCCCCCTTGCGGGTGCATCCTCAAAATCTGCTTTGGAAGCTAAGGATGTTGGGCATGAAAACGAGCAAACCGCCTGAGACATCCCCACAAACTGGCCGCGAACGGGCCCGAGAAAACACCCCTGGCGGCTCTCCTTAGGGGTGCTGAAACCAGCGCCCCGCCTGAGACATCCTCAAGATCTGCTCTGAAAGCTACTGAGGATGCTGGGCATGACAAGAAGCAAACCGCCTGAGACATCCCAACAAACTGGCCGCGAATGGGCCCGTGGCCCTCTCTTGAGGGCGGTGTCGCTGTGTGAATTTACCTTGTCGGAGGGTGCCCCCTCCTCTCGGCCTTGCTCGCACTTTCGCCTCCGTGTTCTGCTGCTGCGTCGGATAGTCACCTTGTTGTGGGTTCTCTTGCATGGGTTTTCTTGCATGGGTTGCAGGCTTGTCGCCCTACCCCGCCTGCCCTCCACAAACTTTAACGAGAAAACGCAAATGCTAGGCCCGCTGCGAGTTAATGCATCAAGCCTGGCTCTCAGGTTTCGGGGTCATGTGCGCATGCGCGTTGTTAGGCACACTGTTGCACTGCCCCCCTTGTTGAAACCCACGGAAAGCCGCCTCCGATAGTGTTGCACACCTGCTTGGTTTCCTTGGCCATAGTTTCGGCCCCCGCCCAACGCACCCTGGGGTCTCGGCAACCGTTGCAGGGGGCCTAGCCGACGGACTCTTGGATCGGTCAAGCACCGCGAATGTTTGTTAAAACAACCCGTTCTTGAGGGCGGTTTCGCCGTGTGAATGTTTACCTTGTCGGAAGGTGTCCCCTCCCCTCGGGCCTGCTCGCAACGTCGTTACCGTGTTCTGCTGATGCCTCGGATATTCACGTTGCTGTGGGCTATCTTCTGTAGGTTCCACGATTGTCGCTCAACGCCTGCCTGCCCAAAAGTTTCGACGATGAAACTCAAGTACTAGGCACGCTCCAAGTTAATGCATGCTCAAATATGGCTCTGAAGCATCGGGGTTACGTGTAAATCGTCAGCAACAACGTCCGCATGACCAGCAGCAACATCGCCATCTTCATCAGCATCATCACCGTCAGCCCCATGCGCATTCGTTATCATCAACACCCACAGCATCAGTATCAACACCACCAGCCTCATTATCACTATCATCATCATCACCACCACCTTCAGCATCATGAGCATCATCATCATCATCAGCAGCATCATCAGCATCATCAAACTATCAATCACTACCATCATCATCATCATCATCATCATAATCACCATCATCAACAACATCAACATCAACATCAACATCAACATCAACATCGTCATCATGATCATCATCATCAGCATGGTCATCACCACCAACACTATCACCAACAGCATCCTGATCCTCTCAGCCTCATCAACAGCATCACCATCAGTATCACCTCATCGTCATCATAAGCACCGTCATCATCATCGTGATCATCAACCTCATCACCATCATCACCACCACCCTATCACCATGAAACATGGCTGTGCCTGGGAGACTGCCGTAATACCCAGACTTATTAAAGTATGCGATTATTAAAATAATACCCAGACTTATTAAAGATGGCTGTGCCCGGGAGACTGCCGTTATACTGCGCTTCGGGAATGATGAGTTCATTCTATAGCTTTTGTTACATAGTCCATCTATCCAATATTAAAATTCTATAAGTTCGAAACAGCAGGGACCTCAGAGCACACGCCCACATCGGTACGACTCCTGAAAAACACATGCAAGAATATACGCACAAAAATACAAGACACACACAGGACAACAGCACCGGGTGAAACAGCGCAAGGAAAGCACAAGAAACGTGCAAAAGAAGTAAAACAACAATCAGGGTTGAAAAAATTGTTCACGGGAAAAGAGGCAAGCGCGCGCGCGGCCAGCGGGCGCGATGGCTCGACGGGCCGGGCAGTCGCTGGAAGACGCAAAGATCACGGTGCTCGTCGACCAGTCCAGCCAAGAAGAAGTGCGGCAGTTGCAAGAAGAGATAACGATATTATATCATTCCGATGGTGCATCGACTGATGCGATGGGCCTGGAGGAGCAGATCGCCGAGATGGTCCGCGCTGAGGTGCAACGACACCTCGATCCACCACAGCTTTGGTTTAGACGCCAATGCGACGAACTCGATCGTCCCAGCCTTCGCCTACGCAGCTGTAAAGCAGACGTGAACAACAAAGTTCACACGGCTCTTGGCAACGTACGCGCACTATGTCTCCTTCTAGTGCGAGGCCGCGGCAGTTTTCGGAGGGCGGCGATTCGTTTACTATGTCCAAGAGATACATACCCATTAGTTTCGAATATATCACCTGATTTTTTTTTTTTTTTTAAAAAAAAAAAAAAAAAAAAAAAAAAAAAAAAAAAAAAAAAAAAAAAAAAAAAAAAAAAAAAAACAAAAAAAAAAAAAAAAAAAAAAAAAAAAAAAGGTCGATGTCGTCATGGATTGGATGATTTGCGTCAACGATGCGTTTCTAACCCGATCGAAATCTTGCAAAAAAATCCTCGGTGGCCTGTCTGCTCATACTGCGGCTTTCCGTGCAAACGACGGCCACGAGCGACGTCGCGGTTGTTTTGCCATCTCCAATGGTTTATATAACAAACTGTGGGAGCAATTTTGACACTGCTGGTACGTCGTTGAGGTCGATTATTGCATTTACGTTTGGGGGGAGATTCTCGACTACAGCAAAACTGCGCAGGCCGAGTCAGACACCTTGCAACAGATGCTTGTCGCCATCGAGACGGCAAGGCAAAGGGCACGAAGATTGGGCAAAGCTCCCTTGACATTCGTTGGCCTCGATGCGAACGTCACTCCTGCTGCGAATGCGCCTCTGGTTCCGGGTAGATGCGTCGCTCAGACCACGCAGCGCACCCTCCATAAGTCTCCTTCGCGGCGACGTTCGACCGCGATGCCACCCAGAGGGGGGAATACGGCACCCAAACAACGTTGGGTGAGGCCGCGGCCGTGCGCCAACAGCCGACACGCCAGCCCACCGCGTCAAACGACACAAGCGGCTGGCGCGCCAGGGCGCAGGCCGAAGCACATGGGTGCCACACCCCCCCTCGAGGGTGGTGGGTGGGAGAAAAGAAGCGCGACCGCGGTCGCGCCCGACGCACTCTGGCGAACGGACGCCCCGCGCGTCGCCCCCAGGGTTGGTCCAGAGCCGCACACTGGCAGACAGAGGACCACACCCTGGCCAGCCGCCCCACCTAAAGAGTGCACACTAGGCAGGTGGGGCGCTGCAGACGTGACCGGGCACTTGATATCCCGCCCCGCGGCCAGGCGGCAAAGAGGAGACAACGCGACCGTGCGCGGAGGAGCGGAGGGAGGAAGGACCCCGACGCACGGCCGCGCGGCACGCCAGCATGCTCGCGCGGGGCCTGGCCTGCCCGACGCAGCGGCGGCGCGTGGCCTGTGGACACGCGGGCGCCCGCCATCGCGCGGTGCGCCGACGGCGGGGCACTCCCGCCTGGGGGCGTCGACTTATGACTTGCAATAAAAAATTATTACTGCCCCGTAAGTCTCCTTCGCGGCGACGTTCGACCGCGATGCCACCCAGAGGTGGGAATACGGCACCCAAACAACGTTGGGCGAGGCCGCGGCCGTGCGCCAACAGCCGACACGCCAGCCCACCGCGTCAAACGACACAGGCGGCTGGCGCGCCAGGGCGCAGGCCGAAGCACATGGGCACCATACCCACTGCCACGGACCCAGGGGCTGAGGCCGAGCGCTGCCCCACACAGCGGGCCTGCGGCACCCGCAGGCACGCTGCCACCCAATGCCAGGCAGAGAGACGGCCGCAGACGCGTGGCCCGCGAGAGAGCGACCGATGGACCGAACGAGGGCGAACGAGCGTGCGAAGGGGCCTGGCGCGACGTTACTTGCACCGTCCAAACGTGGAATGACGTCGCTGGACGCCGGGGGGGTCCGAATCCCCACCCTCGTCGTCACTGAACGACGCGCCGAAATGCGCCTCGGCAACGGCCTGGCGCTCCATCTTCTCAACGTCAAGATAGCGCATCCAAGCTGGCATCTGCCAGTCACCTGCCTTCAGGATGTCGGTGACTCGGCCGCCGAACTCCACAATGTCTTGGGCGTGGCCCCGACGGAGCGAGTGGGTGCCGTAGGCGTCGGCGTTAACTACTCCCGTGTGACGCAGTGCCGACCGCAGCGCGTTTCGCACGCCCGTGGCGCACCAGCCCGCCCACGGGGCCTCCCCAACGGACTGCGAGTTGAACCGCGCGCCGAGAGCGTGCACGGGGCACGTGGCTCGTGAGCGCTGACACCAGCAATTGCGCACAATAGTTGTCCGTCTTTCCCGGTTCTTCCGTCTGGCGAGCGATAAGACGGCCGCCTCTTCGCCGATGAAAAGGCCCGCGCGTAAATGCGACGCGTCGTCGAGCGAGGCGGCCCGTTGGATGACCAGCGCTTCCGACGGGGGGCGAAGTAGAAACGCGCACGCGGTCACGAAGAGGAGACCCAGCCCGGATCCCTCTGGCAACGCGCCTGGGCGTTCCAGTAGCTGTTCCAGCACGCGCATCTGGGCCGCCATGCGGGGTCGTGCCGACCGACCCGAACGCTTCTCGATAGCCAGCTCGGCGCCGGCCAGCGACGCGTGCGTGAACGCTGCGTCTGCCACACGCGCGACGTGGCATGCCTTCTTCAAATGCGAGAGGTAATTGCAGAACGTCGCGCGACACCTGAACGTCGTAGACCAGAGCAAAAGACCGTCGACCGACGGCGGGAGTTCGCTGCCATTGCGCTGCAAAACGTCGCGCGCGAACTTCACCCAACATTCGAAGCCGCTGCGCGATCCGAGCAGGGCGCTGTTACGGGCAACCTGGGCCCACGCCCGCCCCGCCTCGGGCGGCGTGACGGCTGCGGCAGCCTTCGCGATCTCGCAACGCGGATCGCCACTCTGACGCTCGAAACCTTCCGTGGCCGTACGTAGCGCACGGCGCACCGCTGCCACTGGGTCGGCTGCCGAGCTGCGGCTGCGCCGCCGACGGGCCGTAAGCATCGCGGGTGGAGGCCGCCGCGGCGGCGCCGGCTCTGGGATGCCCTGCGCGCGCGGCCGCGCGCGAAGACGTCGCGCGCGCGCAGCGTGCGGAGAAAAGCGGTCTGCGACGGACCACGCGGGGTGCCCATAACCGCACACTCGAGGAAGAGGGCGATGAAGAAGCCGAGCTCGCAGAGCCTTGACTCGACGGGCGTGCCCGCGCCGCCTCGCCACCGTTGGGCCTGGCGTTCGCCCATCGTCCCTAAGAATACGCGCGGCGCGCGCGCACGACCCGCGCGCCCGCGATGCACGCCACCTTGCGGGCGTGCCAGCAGCTCTCGCACTGCTGTCGCTGCGGTGACAGAAAGGCGTTCACGACCCAGAAAGTCATCGAACAGCGCACCCTCGAGGTGCTGCCAGCGCGTCATCCCGTTAAACCGCAGGCAAGAGCAAACCGCGTCGATATCAGCACGTGACGCTCTGGGCAGAACATTGCTCAGCTGAGCGGCGAAATCGTCGTGAGACATAATGATACAGGCTAGGTCGCGTGGACCTTGCGGTGCGAGCCCCTGCTGAGTGGCGCGCGTCAACCGTGGCGCGCGCCGCGAGATATCCGATAGCCTGCGCCGAGTTTCGGCTGCCTCGCAGCGTAGCCGTGCTGCAAGCGCTGGCTCACCTTGTCGGGATGAGCATCGACGTCCATGACGCTGGCGTGCAGAACGCCTCGTCCAGGTGCGGATTAATTCGCACTGCACCGAGCTGCCGCAGCAGCCCGAACTCACCCCTGGACGGATCATCTGCGATATTTTCGTCTGTCGGCACCCGCTCCACACGTGCTAGACACCGCAATTGCGCAATCTTGACCCAGAGGCCGCGTGCGAGACAAGCGTGATCGAACGCGCGCGCGGCGCCGCTGCCGGCGGCGGCCTGCGCGCCTGTGTTGTCAGACCAGATTACGACGCGCCGACGGCGGAGCAGGTGTTCAAACGAGCACAAGCCCAGGGCAATGCTCAGCATTTCCAAGCCCATGATTTGATTATCTTCCCTGGGCTGGAACGCCTTCAAGATCCTGGCGCACGCGTGCGCGCGCGTCGCGACCAAAACTGACGCTGACCTGCGCAGCCGTGCCGGGCGGCAGGTGGCATGCACGTCCAGTAGCATTTGTTGTCAACGAACAGTACGGCGGCCGCCATGGGCGGGCGGCTGGCTGCGTCGCAGAACAGATGGGCCACGGGGCCCGCCGCTTCTTCGCACCACCTTCGTGACTGTGCCAGCTCGCCGCCCAGCACGATCAACCACCACCGCAGCACTAGCCGTAGCGCTTGCGGCATGTCGGGAGAGCCGCGATGTGCCTGGGCGTAGATCGGCCTGCCGCAACGTGGGCGTGGCAAATGGGTGCGCTTCCGGCGCACGGTACAGAAAAAACACACCTGAGCATGGCGCGCCCCGCGCGGTTGAACATGTTACCGGATGCCCAGGCTAGTGCGCCCGCGAGTTTGCTCGCGTCACCTGGCCGCGCGCGCCGCGACGCTGCGTGGCGGGCCGCAAACTGGGTCCACGCCTGCGCGTAAGATGCCCGAGTCGAGTGCCAACGTGATACGCGCTGTCCACTTGGCGATCTTGTCGGGCAGCGGAACGCACGACATCCCCTCCGATGAGGGGTCGACGCGAAGTCCTAGGATACCGAGCGGGACAGCACAGGAAATCTTCTCGTCTGCCAGCGCGGACCGGCCCAATAAGCATCTTACGACGCGCGCGATGCAATCCAGCAGGTGTTCGACCTGCCGCGCGGCGCGCGACGGCGACCGATCGGCCGGCTCGCGTGACACCCCGCGCCTCGGCCCACCTTCCGGCGCCGAACATATCGTCCACGTAACGAAGGATCGCCGCGTGGAGTACACGGCGTAGAATCGCGAATATGAGGGCGCCAACGCGTTCCCAGTTATGAACGCTTGCAACTGCGCGGGGGACAAGTGCGACGCGGTGTGTGCCGAGAGCGGACGACGCGCCTGCCCCGAATGGGCACGCGCAGTGCGCATGCGCCGTGAGCTCATCCTTCTAACGGAATATGACCCTAATCAAAGCCCGATGCTCAGGTCGCAGCGGAAGCCTCCGGATGGCGGCGTCGATGTCGAGCTTAAACAAGCGCGGCACAGCGGATGCCTGCAACCCGGGCGCGCGTGGCCCTTGCGCCCTCGCGACGCAGCGGCCACCGTTTCAGTAAATAGTCGGCACAGCAGGTATAGGTGATCAATTGTCTCGTGCCGCATACGCTCACGCGGACGCGTTGCGGTGTTGATGCCGGCAATGGAGCAGTCGTCCACCGCGCGAACCTGCCGCGAAGTGCGCGCGCACGACAAACTTTAAACAACGCTTCGCGCGGGCGCGCGCGCGCCTTGCGGGTGCCGTCGCTCCTGACACCCTGTACTACCCCGAGCCGGGGCACCAGAATGATACTGCCCAAGTCGAGGTCTAACAAACCCTCGGGCGCTCGCATCCTCCATAGTCGGAAATCTTTATCCGTGAGGTCCCGCAACTCTTGCGCGTTGGGGTCGGAGCGTAAACGCGCGAGCAGACGCTTGTTTGCCGCCTGGGCGCCCTAAAAAGGAACCTCGGTGGACTTCTCTTGCGGAAATGTAGCAGGCGCGCCAATGCCCGACACCGGTAATTCACCCAGCAGGGGCGCCCCCTCGCGCGCGACGGGCGCGCGATGGCAAACGACGGCGGCACGCGGGCACGCCTGGCGAAAGAACTCCACGCATTCGCGATCAATGTGTCCAATGCTGGCCGCCAACTCTGCAAGCAGCGGCCCGTTGACATGCCAGGCGACCCTGCGAACGCCTTCGTCTGCGCCGCGGTACCACGCCTCGATGGCGCCACTCTGCTCGAGCTGGCGGGCCCGAGTTTCAATGCGCCAGCTTCTTCGCGCGCTCGCCGGACCGCGCCGGGCGCGCGCTCGCTGATCCAGCGCACCGCGTCTGAGACGTCTGTCGCCAACGTGATCTTCTTTTCGAATTCGTATGTCCTGCCTTGGGTCTGACGTATGAAGTCGCGCTTGAGGGCGCACTTTGCGCCGCCCCGCGCCGGCGGCGCCGGCGCGGGCGGCGCGCCCTTCGCCGTGCAACGTCGTTTCGGCGGCGGCGGCGGCGCCGGTATGATGCTTGACCGTTGTGGCCGCACCACTATCGTACAAGAGTGCGAAGACTGCGCCACCGTGAGCCCCTGCGCGCCCTCTCTTGCAACAAAACTCTGCCGCCGCTGACTCCACGAGAGGCGCGACGCCGCCGATGCGCGCGTTTGCGGTGGCAACCGATGCCACCCGCCACACTCCACCAATGCGCGTGGGCAGGACGAGGGCGCGAGAGAATTGGTAGCGCACCCCCAAGCCGAGCAGGGCCTCGCACGAGAAGCCCTGGCCTCTGCGGGATGCTTGTACGCCTTCCACGGGTGCACCCACCGCGGATAAGGCGAGACCAGACCTGCGTGCAACGCCGCGCGCCGCGCCATGCGCGCGAGCAGGAACGCTACGCGCCTTGGGACGGGCCGCGCGCGAATGGCCCTCTCTTCATAGAAATGCAACCGCAGGCGAATGCGTCAAAATGCCTCAGCGCGAAGCCGGCGCGCTGCGCCAGGCAGGAAAGCCACGCAGGTCACGGACACCGCCTGCGTCATCTGCAGCAGCGCCTGCCGCGCGCGCGGCCGCGGAGCGAACGGCGCGACCGCGCAAACACTGCGAGGGCGCCGCGAATCGGGGACGTCAAGCGCCCCCCTACTTCTTGGCCCATTTCGCAGGCCGGGGCGGCGCGCGCGGCGCGTCTGACGCCGGCCTCTTCGAGCTGCCCCACGCGCCCGTCTCCCACGTAGATCGGCCCCAGCCGCCGCTGTGCCAGGACGCGCCGGAATGCGAAGAGCGCGTCTCCGCCGCGCCCTTGTTCGGCGCGGCGCGGCCACTGCCGCGGCCGTTGCCCGCGGGCGTGGCCAGGGCGGCCTGCCCCTGCGCCTGCAAACGCAAGTGTCACGCACGACGCGCGACGCCCCCGGCACGCGCGGGCGACCTTGGCTGCGCGGTCGAACTCGTTCTCGGCAGACCGCAGGGACAACGCGTCGAGCCCTTTCGAGGCCTCCTCAATATTGAACTTCTCGACGCCGCTCTGTCGCGAGCGCTCGGCCCAGCCCTTGCGGGCGATTTTGTCGCACAGGAGCCCAAGCCCCGCCTTGCGGCCCGCGAGCAGAGCTTCCAAGGCCACCTCGCGAAAGGCAACGGGTGCGCGCGCCGCTACGTGCGCGCGCTGGCACGTCGCGGACCTGGAGCACAAATCGCTTATGCTCCAAGCAGCGTGCGTAAGATAGCTGCTTAGTGGCAGCAGCCGCAATCGCCCATGCGTCGTAGGCGAGGTGAAACTCGGCCCACGACAACGCGCGCTGACCTTTACTGCCGCACTCAGCCGTCACTCCGTTGGCGTCTGCGTCGTCGACCCCGTGGGCGCTCGCGGCCCAAGTCGGGAGAAAGCCGCGCAAATCAGAGTAAACGAACGGATTCGCGCAGCCCCTCTTTCTCGCGCGTACGACCTCGGCAGCCATCCAATCACATTTCTCGCTCCTGTGCAAGGCAGCGACCACTGTCACCGCCGCTGGCGCGCTCACGTGAGGGCGCGCCTCGGCCAGATCGTCTGGCTGAGGCCGTTCAACGTAATCGTCGCCAACTCAGCGCCCACGTCCACGCAGTGCACGGGGGCGGCCATTTCCACATTGGCCTCCGCCCCGATGCGAGCGTGCAGACCAGGGGGGCTCGCCGGGCGCGCTCGCGTACGCTGCCTGCTTACCCGCAGTTGCGGCGCGCTCCAGCGCGCGGCGGAGCACGCCTTTCACGCCCGCTGGCAGGCCCTCTTCCTGACAGCTCTTCTAGCCGAATGTTCGCCAGCTGTGCCGGCGTCAGCAGCTTATAAGCGCCTGGGCAGTCAATCGCAGCCTTGTATTCGATGTCCGACCATTCTGCCCCGAACACGGGGTCTTGGCGCGGAAAGTTCAGCAGCGGCCCGTCCGCCATCACGAACAAAGAAGCCAGAAAACACCAGCGTCGCACTGCTCGCACACGCGGGGATCACGCGGCGGGCCGACTGCAACGCAGCGCACTCAACACGCGCACAGAAAGACGGCGACACCGGTAGCAACACGAGCGAGGTGTCTGCAGATACCTGGCCCGCCGCTTCGCAGACGCAAAACGAACGCGCGCACCCCGAACGCGGGGGAGGAACGGCGGCGCCGGGAACGCAACGCGAGATGCCTGCGGAAACCTGGTCCGCTTATGGCCGCGAGCGCGGGTCACGCGTCTTACCGAGCGGGCAAGCGCTGGCCAGCTGGTCGATCCTCGCGCTTCGTGCGCACGGCCGAAGCGGCACCGTGGCCGTCAGCTCCATCGAGGGGCTGCCTGAGGGCCCTGCGGCAGATGTGCGCCTCCGTGGCGACGATCTGCTGCGATCGCGCTGGGGGGCTGGATGCCCCCGCCGCCCGCGCGCGCGACAGTAAGAACACACAAAAAGGCCAATGTGACACGTCTCGCGACATGAGGCGGGCTGCGTTGACGGCACCTCGTCGTCAGACCACATCGCTACACGGCGTACTTAGTAGCCCGCGCAGCGACCCTTATGCGGCCTCCAGTTGCGGGAGGGAGCGCGCGAATCCACACTGGGATGACACGCGCGGCACGAGCGCGCGCGTTTGTTAAAAGCGTCGTGGTCGCGCGCGCCGCCCTAGGCGCCCGCGACCCGCGCTGGCGGGCGCGCTCGCAGCTTTGCCCGGCGGAAGTGCGCTTCATCGCCGCTGCCTGGATTGCCCATTAGACGGTAGCGTATCACGGACGCAGAGACGATCTGCAGCCCATTATGATATGGCAGACGCCGCGCGGCAAACGCGGTGCGCATTGGGCCAGGGCGAAGCGCAGTTCAGCCCACACCTGCTCCAGCCTTACTAACCGAGGGCCGACTGCTCCGAATCGGACTGGCGACCAGCAGCTCTCGTCGGCAGGTGGTGCTGGCATTACTCGGGGCGGGCCCCTTGGCGCTCGCCCCTGCAGCCTGGGGCCGCCCCCTTAACCAGCAGGTAGCGAAGCCGCTCGCGCGCCTGCGACAACACTGCGTCTGCGTACGCGACCCGCGCGCGGGATGCGGCGCGCACCAAGGAGCCCTTTCTGTATTCGCCTCGAACGGCACGAGCGCCGCCTGCGCAGCCTGCTCCGCCATCGCAAGCAAGCAGAAGCCGCTGAATTCACCCGACATTCGGAGCCGCTGCGAACCTGCGGCAGCCAGAGCAAAAACCGTCGACCGACGGCGGGAGTTCGCTGCCTTTGCGCTGCGAGTCTGGCGCGCTACGAGTCTCGCGCTCGACTGTTCACTGGGAATGCGAAAGAAACGTTTGCAACGATTGGCCACTATGGGCCTCCAAGCGAGACGCGCGGGTCTGCTGGCAGTCTGGCAAGCCGCAACGGCCGCCCTATCGAAGATTGGCCGCTCTAGGGCCGCCAGACATGCGGGCTGGCATCGGCTGCCCTGCTACTGAATGGCCACTCTGGGCCGCCAGACGAGGGTCGCTCTGGACCCGCGAGGGGGAACCCTATGGGCACGTTGGTCACACTGGGCCGACGTAAGAGGCCACTCTGGGCTTGATAGCAATGCCGTGACCCCTCAGGGCCGTGAAACAGACTCCGCCAGGGTGGAGAAACAACGCGTAGGTCACCAAGGACCAGCGGTGTTGGCCCGAGGTGAACCAAGGGACACAGGACCCGCAGGGAAAAGCCCTAGACAACGACACCCACGAGGGGCCACACTGGGCCAGAAAAGAAGCGCGACCGCGGTCGCGTCCGACGCACTCTGGCGAACGGACGCCCCGCGCGTCGCCCCCAGGGTTGGTCCAGAGCCGCACACTGGCAGACAGAGGACCGCACCCCAGCCAGCCGCCCCACCTAAAGAGTGCACACTAGGCAGGTGGGGCGCTGCAGACATGACTGGGCACTTGATATCCCGCCCCGCGGCCAGGCGGCAAAGAGGAGACAACACGACCGTGCACGGAGGAGCGGAGGGAGGAAGGACCCCGACGCACGGCCGCGCGGCACGCCAGCATGCCCGCGCGGGGCCTGGCCCGCCCGACGTAGCGGCGGCGCGTGGCGGGTGGACATGCGGGCGCCCGCCATCGCGCGGTGCGCCGACGGCGGGACACTCCCGCCTGGGGGCGTCGACTTATGACTTGCAATAACAAGTTACTACTGCCCCTGAAGTTCTTGGTGCCGTTAAGGATTTGTGTGCACAACACCGTCGGAGCGCTGGCGTTGGAGCAGGAGGTGCGCACCAAGCTGGGCAAGAAACGTTCTCCTCGGGTCAAGTCTCAAATCGCTATGTCGTGCTCTTCGCTGCCAGTATATGTTGTCGCTTCTCCGGACCACGCTGATGACGCACACGTGCGCTCTGAATTGCGTAGGTCGGACCCCTTGCCAGCGCACGGCAGTGTTCATCTTGAAGCTGGTCTAGAACACGGCAAGCAACAACTGCCCAGGGTAGAGGCCAAACATCTCTACAACAGTGGGAATTCACACCTTTGCTTGACAGATCTCCTGTGGGACACTTTCGCCCGGAACAGGGGCGAGGAAGGGGCTAACACTCTGAACGACTGCATCCAGATCGCTCGACACGCTTGTGCCGACGAGTCCAGGTGGGCCCCACCAGGCTTCGTTCAAGCAGGACGGTGTCCAGACTGAAGAAATGTTGATGTCGAACACAATGGTTCGGCCCAAACGTGATCAGACGGAGCCTTCTAAGCATATGTGGTTTTCAAGCAAAGCGAGCACCGTCATCTATTGCAACAGGTACTGGAGGGACGTACCGCGCTCCACCTACGTGGCGGCGGGATCACTTCAGGCGGGGAAAGTTGAAAACCGACACCAAGCACGTGGAGGAGATGAGTGAACTTCTGGAAAGGTTACATGCGACGGCTACTGCGGCTCGTCTCGACGGGCATCCCGACGTCAAGACTAGTTTCAATGAGTTGTGGGAGGAGCTCGTCAAGATGAAAGGCAGTGCTGGTACAAGAGCAACAATGCATCCACCACTTGTTCTGCAACACGGCCCATATTGATGTAAATGCAGAGTCGATTCCGTGCTGTTGAAACATGTTCACGACTTGAACTGGGATTACCCTTCCGTGGAGTCTTGGAGGACATTCTGCTCGGGATACCAAGCGTGAAACAAGTGAAACAATCAACGTCTTGAAGATATTCTAGGTGGATGGGGATACTGGACCACATATGCAAACTATTTGGTGCCACGTCTATTTCTGCAAAGTCGAAGGTGGTCCGGGGCCCAAGACGATCCTGCAATTCAGGTTACAAAGCTGGCCAGTTGACGACTGCTTCCCGATATTTTTACGATGCTGTCTGCTGTTCGACAACGTGGAAGGGTGCGCCCTTCGCTATCCGTTCCCAGGACATGTTAACGGCGTTCGACACATTGGAACATGTCCACATGCTTATGAATGCTTTGGGGCGCCAGCGCGTCCGCGAAGCAAACCTTAGCTCTAGCGCGCGACTACCACGACCCTGCGTTGCATCCTCGGGGGACTTTGTCTGTCCCGTCGCGGCCCTATCCGCGTCGAATCCATGTCGAATCCATGTCGGACTCGTCGGATCCACGCCACATCCGCGTCGAGTCCGCATTGGGCACAGGACAAAACAACAGTTTTGGGGACAGGCGAGGTCCCCGAAGATGCAACGTAAAAGATCTGAGCTTCACAACCCAACGATGTCAAGATGCGCCGAGCAATGCGGACAGGAGGGAAGCAGGAGCCAAACATGTTCGTTCTCGTGATGGACGCAGAGCTTGAGGCACCTGTAGAAGAGTGGGATTCACTGGGACTCGGATTGCGGTTGAAAGACTCCATGGAGAATTTTAACGTCAATTGAGTGGGTAGTAGTTATCTGTCAGCACAAACTAACGTCCAAAAGCGGGACCGCGACGGATTGAAATGGAAGCCCAGCTCGCTGGAGGTGCTCACGCACGGGATTGAAACTCGACCTGTTGCCTTGCGTGCTGACACAAATAAGCGCGTGCTGGTGTACACGGCGACGTTCGAGATGATTGCCTTGGGTGGCCTCCTGGACGCCAGTGAACCTACATCTGCTCTGATCGGGTATCACCTCGGGAAGGGTGACGCAGCTTTCAAAAGTACCAGCAAGCCTTCCGCGGAAAGGCACCCGTGAGCTTGATGAAGGCGTATGCTGTTATGCCGCGGGCGAGCGCTTAAGTTCCGCCATCCACATCACATTGAACCACTCCCGATCCTCGCGATGCCATGACATGGGAACGCAGAACGCACCACGTTGACAAAGGCCTTTCGTATGAAGCCAAAGCCAGACGAGGGCCGAACGCTGTATCACAAGAGGACCGCAGGGAAATTGAACAAGTGACAAGTGTTGTCTAGTGCCCAATCGATTCACGTAATGATACTGGAAAGACTCTATGCGACGCAGTGGCGCGAGCGTTCGGTCGCACTGGTTGCTGCAAGTCTTCGGACCGATCGCGACACTCGCTGGTGGGGTGTCTGCAAGGCAGATACGTACCTTCCCATTGCAGACACGCCATGGTGCACGCCCCGCGAGGCAGGCAGAGGTGTAGCACCGCTGTGTTCGCAGCTGCATGGAGTGCTGGAGTGTAGCGACGCGTTTCGACCGGGTCGAAACATTATCTCACTGGAATGCAGGGAAAATTGAGTCCGTACACGATGCTTGCGAAACTCTGGGTCTGCCAGTGCCTGCTGCAACGACGTGCAGTGGCCGTGCTATTGAGACGCCCAGGAGGACTCCCAGTCGACCATTGGGACATCGAGTGCATCCCAAGGCCTGTGGTATTGAGGCGCGATTCTCTCTGGAATGAAGGTTTGCTCCGTCCTCAGCTTGAGTTTCTAGTAGACAACGAAACCTTGGCTCAAATAGCCACTGTAACGACCGGCGTGCATGACCGCCCAGTTCTCGACCGAATCCAGTCGAGAATGAGGCGTCTCTTCGGGAACCAATTCGATCATAAAAGTGGGCATCTTGAGGCAGCCAGTGGACTGGCGGCCGCGAGAATGCAACAAAGCAGCAGACTACGTCGCGAACTGCGTGCTGCGCCACGGCTTGCAGGCGTGCATATTTCCACGGATGGAGGCATTCAGGCCGGCAGCGTGGCTGCCGGCATAGACGTCCTGGTAGTGGACGCGGCCGGAGGCGAGCTCGAGTCCAAGATTGCTAGGTTCGCTGGTCAACGGATCCTCCCTGTCGGTTCCGCCTTCCACGCAGGACTAGTGCATTAGACGGGGCTACGCAATACTTGGCAGCATTTGTTGTTAGGACAAAAGCATACAAGCGACAGAGATGAGTTGTCGATGCTTATCATATCAACCCAAGCAGGGGCACAACACGCAAAACAAAAAATCAAGTCGGCGGCGAGAGGGAGAGGAAGTGAGAAGGGGCGGGACTTCCCAGAAGGCTGGGAAGTCCCCCAGCCTTCTGAGAAGATATCCAAGTCTTCCCTGCAGACACAAAACAACTTCTCAGAAGGCGCGAGGGCTTCTGAGAAATCCCGCCGCCTTCTGAGAAGACCGTTTCCGTCTCACTTCCCCCTCTCGCTCGCCGCCGAACAAGTAGAAGGGAAAAGCAAGAAACGTGCGAACCAAGTGTAGCATCTGACATTGAGGTAGTGGTATAGCAGGGTAGTCATGGTAGCTGCGTGCCTTCATTGAACCTCATTGTTCTCACTTCTCCGCGCAATACATAAATTAAACTTTCAGATGAATCACTTTCCCGAGTCTGACTTTTGGCGTACTATTCTGCGCATGTCGTGGCATCGTAATTCTTAATGATGGGATTGTTGAACTGATATTGTACTTAACTGGTGTTTGTAGTGCCAACCGTAATGCCGTGCTGGCAACTTAAACACGATCATCACAATCCCTCCTCCTCCTCCTCCTCATCCCCCTCCTCCTCCCCCTCCTCCTCTTCCTCCTCCTCCTCCTCCTCGCCCACTTCTCATCCCGTCCCCCTGATCAGGACTCTTCGGACCATGGATGGGGCATCGCTGGAGTCTACCAAGCTTGCGGCAGCCTCGGCCCAGGCTGCTGCCGAGCAGGCGCAGCGGGCTGTAAGCCGCCAACGGATGCACGCCTTTCGAGACTGGGTGTGCCAGCATGCAGCTCTGAGCATGGGGGCCGAGGTCAACGAGATCTACGACGGGCAAGGGAGCACGGACGACGCGGCATCCCTCATGATGGCCAAGAGGGCGACGTGGGAACGCCTGTGGTCACCAGAGGGGCTTGACAAAGCACGAGCTCGCCAAAGGTTGCAGCATGCACGTGAACTTGCCAGAGTCAAGGATGCGTCGACCTTGAATTTGCGCTCCAGGCCTGTCCACCGTCCAAAGCCACGGGCATTGACGGCATCACGCAGAGAGACGTGTGGTGGCTGTCTCAGGCTGGACGCGTGCAATTGCTCGGCCCCGTTCATCATATTGAAAAACAGGTCTCGCGGCCGTGGCAATGGTTCACGGCAATCATCGTGTTGTTAGGAAAACCCGACGTGCGAACGGACCGCGCGATCGGGCTTCTCACTTGGCTGGGCCGACTCTGGAGCAGCATGAGGTCTCGCCCTGCGGAGGTCTGGGCCGAGCAGCGCTCGGGCCCGTGGGACGCCGCGGTGCGAGACAGCAGCGCTCTGCGGGAGGCGCGGCTGAGAGTCTATGCGGACGAAGCGGCTCTCTCTTCGCTCCTCCCCGAGTTGTGTTCGGCTTCCAACTGTTGGGATGTCGAGCTGTTGCTTACGCGATCGAGCTCGATGCCCCTGCGATGCGTCTTGCCCTCGAAGGCCTCCCATCATCCCGAAGGGAGGGCTGGCCGCTGGAGCGAGCAGGGCCCATGAGTTTGCCAAGTGCCAGATGTTTCAGATTTGCCAGCAGGCAGTCAGCAGCAGCAGCCTCGTCAGTCTTCGCACGTGGATCGACGATGCGACGCAGAGGGCCAAAGGCATTCGCCGCGACGTCGTTGCTGAGCTCGTCGTCGCAGGCGCTACCTTCGCAGCCCAATGTGATCAAGAAGGTCTGAGGCTTGCTGATACATCAACCGTCATTGCTTCTGAGCGTTCAGTGGCTCGAGAGATTCAGGAGGGCCTCGCCACGCACGAAGTCAGAATCCAGGCTGCATCTGTCACTGCCGACGGCATTGAGAGGGGAAGCGGAGTGCAAGGGGCCAAGCCTAGGCACGCGAGGTGGATTGCCCAGGCTAGGCGTCGTGCACACCGCATCCACAAGCTGGCCAGCGTTGCGCCGCGCAAGGTTGGACCGAAGCTCACCTCAACGGGCGCCCTTCCCCAGGCCTCCTACGCTTGGAAGGTTTTCGGAGTTGCCCCCGCGGTCCTCTTGCACTGGCGAAGGGCTCTTGCCAGTACGCTCTCTAGAGGCATTGTAGGTAGATGCCGTACTACGCTTCTGGCTCTCGAGGTGGGGCCCACGGATCCCGCCTATAGCACTGTGTTTTATGATGTTGGACTCTTGGTTTCAAATTGTCGCTGGTGTCCACGGCAAGGCTCTAGGCCGCATGCACAGGTGTTGGACAAACACCGTCCGCAGATTTCAAGCTAGGCCCAGCACGCAAATGGCACAACATCCGAGGACCAGTCTCGGCGGTTGCAGCTACGATATTGGGCCTGGGGTGGAAACTGGGGGGGGGGGGGGGGCGAGGTGTTGAGTCGTTTTTTTTGGTGGTGGTGGATTCGCGCTGCTAGACGAGCTTAAAATTCCGGCTCACATGACGGACATGTTCCGTCACAAGGTCTCGAATTCGATCTCGGCTGAACTTTGGCCCGCTGCTGCTTCGTTTGGCAACGAAGCTGGAGGGGCCGAGGGAGTGGATTTCACAGTTGCGAGGAGCCACCTCGCACGCATGCGCAGGAACCTCAGGGCCGTGATGACGAGCGCTGTCTGGACGCGCTCGAGGATTGTCTCGGCTGGAGGGTCCTGTAAGGAGATGTGCCCGAGTTGTGGACAAGCACCCGAGACGGATTTGCACAGGTTCTGGCAATGCACGTCCAACTCTACGTTCTGTGAGTTGTCCGAAGTCTTCATACGCCGTGCTATTACTGAATCCGAAGGTTGTTTTATGCTGTGGCTTCGTGGCCTGACACCCACCCCCTGGACCCGTGTCCCTGAGCCCCCCGACCACCTTCTCGTGATTTCTCCGGGTGCCTTCCTTAGCCTTGGTGGGGATCGCATCTGGAGAGCGAGGGATGCTAGTGGGGGTGAGTTCACCAGGGACGAGAGGCTAAGGAGGGTTTCGTGGGGCGTCGCGGTGTTTAACCACAGCCTGGAGTCTCTCCCGAATGCTGTCGGAGCCGTCAGAGTGAAACCTGGGTCTAGTGTCAACGGGGGGGGGGGCTCTGGGCGTTAGTTAGATTTCTAGAGAGAGTTCTCGCCTGAGGGATCTCAGGTCGGTCATGTTACTGGCTTTGCTTGTGTTTTTAAGGGTGTTGCCAAGGTCCTTTGTGGGGGCCTTTCTCGGACCAGATCCCATCGCGATTTGTGGGATGTGGTTGCCAGGTTGTGCCGTTCCAGGGACGTGTTGGTTCGTCAAATCCCAAGCCACTGGGATTTGCAGAAACCCGTGAAAGCTGGATGTAACCCTGGCCATGTGATGGGCAATGCCATTGCAGATTCGATTGACGAGGAGTTCTCTGCGTCGGTCCAACTCCCATATACTGTTCGTGCTTCCGTGGGGGGGGCTGTCACTTATGAGATTGAGGCCCACCTCGCGAGCGTCATGGAAGATGTGATTGCTCGAGAAGGGAAGCGGCCTCCCAGACCCCCCAAGTTGCGTGCCAGGACCTCGGCGGCTGAGAAGTTCCACCGTGCCTCTCTGTCTACTCAGCACACCTGACCACAGATTGCGGGAGATTTCGCTGTGTTCTAGCTGTGGATGTCGTCCTACGCACAAGGAGGTTACCAGCTTCCTGTCCACTCCGTGCGTTCCCATGTCATGGAGTGGGGCTGTCTTTCGGCCCTCGAGTAGGATTTGCTTTCGCGCTCGTGATGTGCACGATTCCCATTGCATTGCGTGTTGGCCTGATGAGCAGGTGTTGTGGTGTCTTGTTTGCAGGTGCTACTCCATTGATGCTCTCAGGGAATTAGCGTCGCAGTGTTCTGGTAGGTCCTCCAAGGCAGGCTCCCATAATCTCACCCGCATTAGCAAAGGGCTTGTGCCGGGCAGTAGAGTGTGGGGGAAGGAGCGGAGAGAGCGGAGGGAGAGAGGGTTGAGGGTGAGCGGCGAGCGCGTGCCCCCGTCACCACCGCCGCCCCCTTCCTGGCTTGTTAATCCACTGGTCATCGGGACCGCTTATATACATATATATATAGATATATGTGTGTATCCTCCCGTCCCCCTGAAGGCAGAGGGCCTTGCGCCTCACTCTCCCCGTCTGGGGGGGCCCATCGAGGAACCCGAGAAGCGGGGAGGGTGGCTGGGCGGGCGTCTGGGCAAGGACCTGATAAGGAGGGGATCTATGGGCAGCGGGAGAGGAGGACCGTGGGCGACGGGGGAGAAGAGGAAGGGAGTCGGGGCACAGTGAAAGCAAGGAAGGAGGCTTAGCCACTCCCCGTCCCCATCCTCATGGAGTGAAGGCAAGGAAGCGGTAGTGGGAGGGAAGGTGCTGGAGCACTGGCCTTTTCCCTTCCACCCCACCATTCCCCTTCCCTCCTCTTCCCATTTTCCATCCCCTTTCCCTTGCGCTCCTCGCCCGTCTCCTACTTTCCCTGCCCCTTCCCACAGAGGCAGTAAGAGGGAGAAGGAGAAGGAGAAGGAGGAGTAGGAGGAGGAGGCAGAATTCTTGAGACTAGAACCAACCTGGCAACGCCTTGCCTCAGCCAGCCATCTGTTGATATGAGCGGCCGGGCACACTATCCAGGCGCCTCAAACCGCCCCTCTTTCAGTCCAAGAGTCTCCCAAAAAAAGCGTCACACTCTCCCAGAGAGAGAGCCTCACCCAGAGAGAGCGACACGCCTCTCGCAGAGAGAGCCTCACGTCAGAAGGTCGTTTGCCTCCGTGCAGCAGCCAGCGGCGACACGCCGCCGTGGGATTGGCGGGGGTCGTGGCACACGGCCGAACAAGCTTGCATCCCCGCTCGTTCGTAAAGACACTGCACCGATCGCAGAAAGTTAAGCTGGCCAGGCCGATACAAATCCTGACCTCGGACCCGCCCTCGCAGGGCGGGCGAGATGGTTTCCTCCCCGACCCCCCCGCTCTACGGCGACAGCCCAACGACGGTCCTCTCCACGCCTTCCGGGACAGGGCATAGCGGCAGCAGACGGTGTGCCTCCAGGCGCCTCGACTCCAGACTGAGCTGTAGGCGCGAACCCCCTCGGGCGGTCCCCGACGGCGCCTTCTACAGGCCACGCTGGGCTCGCGGCGGGCTTCCCCGTGGCATCCCCGAAGCCAGGAGGCACGAGACGCCACCCCCTCCACCAACGGGGACACCGCGCGCACCTCGCCCGAGCGGCAGTTCCATGCCAAGGTCTTCCGCGGGGGGATCGCCTGCAACTCGGCCCCCTGCCTAGCCGCGAGCCGATGTCATCCTCTGAGCACCCTGGGCGACAGAAGGGGAACGCATTGCGGCGTGCCTGCTTATAGCCTGGGCGAGGCGCGCAAAGACTACGGGGCCACTGCAGTCGATAATTTTCGCGGTGCGATATGCGGAGCACATAGATACGGGGGAAACCCTGGAAAACAATTCCTGTTAGCACAACGATTATTGTAGCATAAACCGGAACGCTGATCCAGAGATCGACGCGGGGCCGCTTTGGGGGACCAGCACCACAGCTGTTCACGGCGCAGACACTTCAGGGGAGGAGGGGAAGAAGGATGAGGAGGAGGGAAGAGAAGGAGGAGGAGGGAACAGGATGGAGGAGATGGGGGAGGATGAGGGAGACCCGCCCGCCCGACGGCGGCGCGGCCTCCGACGGTCCGCCGCGGGGGCGGCCGCTCGAGGCAGACAACGGGGTCGCCGCGGCCGCCGCGCTCAGCGGAGCGCTGACGCGGGGGGGGAGGGGTTTCTGCTTCTCCTCGTCCTGTCACGTATCATCCCTTCTCCTCCTCCTCGTCCTCCTCATTCTTCTGGTCCTCCTCTTCCTCCTCCTCCATTTCCTACTTGTCCTCATTCTCGTCCTACTTGTTCTCCTCCTCCTCCTCCCCTGTTCCTCTCTGTCCTCCTCCTCTCCCTCTTCCTCCTCCTCTTCCTTTCCCTCCTTTTCCTCCCCTCCTCCTCCTCCTCCTCTTTTCCTCCCTGTCCTCCTAATCTCCCTCTTCCTCCTGCTCTTCCTTTTCCTCCTTTTCCTCCTCCTCCTCCTCCTCCTCCTCCTCTTCCTCCCCTTCCCCCTCCTCGCCCTCACTCTTTCCCCTGCTTCTCCTCCCCCTCCTGCAATTACATCACATGTCGTGTGAATGCTACATACAAGTGCACACGCATGTACTCGTTCATGGAAGCTTAATGCCAGCTAGGAGTTCCCATAATCGATCAGCTGAGAGAGCAGCTCGTACCTGAAAAAAACATATCTCACACACACACACACACACACACGCGTCGTACAAGCGTGGGCAATCTCCGGGTTCTGGAGCGAATTCGCTCGGACTTCGGGGCGCCACGGGCAATCCCAACGGACGGACGGGCCCGGTTGGGCCCGCGTGCCTTTCCTGCCCATGAAGACGGAGCAGCCCCTGGAACCATTTGTCGCTCTGGACGCGCAAATTCAAAACGTTCAGGCTCGCCCGGTGGCGCAAACGTGCTGAGCCCAGCTAACATGCAAGCGAATCATGAGTTCACTCCATGTTCAATGGCAATGGCTACGGAGCACGCGAGCTCGCCGTCCTTGGACACTAGCCGGGGGCTTGTCCGTTCGGGTCCGCTGCAACGAAATCATGGCAGCCAGCGCGTTGTGATGGGTGTCCAGTTCTTTCGACGCTGCTTTGGCCATTGGCTAACGTGGCGCTGCCGCTCGATCGAGACCGGATACTACAATCAGAAGATGGTGGCGTTCGGCACGCGTCAGCTCAGGAACATCTTCCCGTTAGCCGAAAACGTTTCCCATATATATATATATATATATATATATACACATGTGTATATAGTAATGCAGTCATTAATTCATGCATGCATTTATTCATTCCAGCATTCAGCCACCCAATCTACAGATATATCTATATACATGCACACATATGTCTGTATACATATGCGTTGACATGTACACAGACCTACATGTATGCATGACTATAGACAGATACGTAAACAAATACAAATACATATACCTGCATCTACATATATAATTACATGTGCATAAACACATACACAATGCATGTACATAGACATCTACATATGCATGCGCGTATAAATAAACATATACACATACATATGCACATCTATACATATGTACACAAACACAAATATATCAAACACATGTACATGCATACATACATATACACATTCACACATAAACAAATACATATGCATTTACATACGCATATACAAACACCTTCAACTGTACACATAAGTGCACATGTAGTATTGCGTGTACAATGCGCAAATACATAGGCACATACGTAAAGCTACGCATGTACTTGTACAGAGACATAAACTCCTAGACCTAGATGTATATACACACCGTTTTTGCTCACGTGACCACGCCACTCGTCTAATAGCTCCGCTCCCCTTTTCCCAGTGAGTCGCCGCGAGTGTCGCCCCAAGAGGCCCCCCGGACCCCGCAACTTCGCCACGCCAAGAGTTCCTCGACCCCGCGGCCCAAGTTTGGCTTCAGCGCAGGAGTCCGCACCAGCCACACCGGAGGCCCGCGGAGACGTACGGCGACTTCACAGCAGCACGGAGCTCGCACCAGACGCCCGCACGGGAGGCATTACAGGGCCCAGGACCCGCGACATCGCACTGGAGGGGAAACACGCTATACCATCTACTCCCCCCGTGATTAACTAGCCGTGTGACAATGCTGTTTACGAGGGTGCGCCGCTGGATCTCCCCAAGGGGGGGGGGGGGGGGTTTAAGGGGAGGGGTTTGGATCCCCCCCCCCTCCCTTACCCGATCCGTCGTCGGGGACCCCCCCCCTCCCCTCCCCCGCATCCCCGATCCGTCGTCGGGGGCCCCCCCCCCCCTCCCCCCCTTTCCCGATCCGTCGTCGGGGAGACCCCCCCCCTCCCTTTCAAAAGGAGGGGGGGGGGGGGTCGAACCCCCCCCCTCCCCCCCTTTCGCCACGCCGCCCCCTGACTCCGGAACCCGATCCCCGCCAACCCTACCCCGAGTCTTCGCCCTAACCCACACCCCTAATCCTAACCCCAACCACTAACACCAGCCCCAAAGGGTACTCACTACTCATTACTCACTACCCACCACTGGCTACTCGCTATTCGCTACTCACTTCTCACTACGCCCTACTCACTACTCACGACCCACTACTCACTATCCACTACTCACTACCCGCCGCCCACTACTCGCTAGTCACTACTCCCTACTCACTAGTCCCTCCTCCCTACTCACTACTGACTCCATACTACCCTACTCACCACTCACTAAGCACTACTCACTACTCCCTACTCACTACTCACTAATCACTACTCATTACCCACTACCCACTATCCACTACTCACTACTCACTACGAACTACTCATTGCCCACAAATCACTACTCATTACCCATTACTCGCTACTCGCTACTCCCTACTCCCTACACAATACTGACTGCACAATACTCAGTATTCACTATTCGCTACTCCCATACTCGCTATTCGATATTCACGACTCACTGCCCGCTACTCACTATTCACTACTCACTACTTACTACTCCCTACTGACTAGTCACTACATAGTCTCTAGCCACTAGTCACAACTCTCTAGTCACTAGTCACTAGTCACTACTCACTACCCACTACTCACCAATCGGTACTCACTACCCACTATTCGCTACCCACTGCTTACTACTCACTGCTCACTACTCCCTACTCCCTACTCCCTACTCCCTACTCACTACTCACTACTCGCTACTCGCTACTCCCTACTCGCTACTCACTAATCACTACCCACTACTCACTACTGACTATTCTCTACTCACTACTCACTACTCGCTACGCCCTACTCGCTCCTCACTACTCACTACTCGCTACTCCCTACTCGCTACGCACTACTCACTACCCACTGCCACTACCCACTACTCTCTATTCATCACTACTCACTACTCACTACTCACGACGCACTACGTCCTACTCAGAACTCACTACTCACTACTCACTACCTACTCACTACTCACTACTCGCTACTCACTAGTCACTACTCACTATTTACTACTCACTACTCACTACTCACTACGCACTACGCAGTACCCACTACTCACTACTCACTAATCACTACTCGCCACTTACCCACTACGCACTACGCACTACCCACACTCGCTACTCACTACTCACAACTCACAGCCCGCCACTCTCTACTTACTTATCAGCACACGCCACTCACTATTCACTCCTCACTACTCCCCACTCCCTAATCCCGGCTCCCTATTCGCCACTCACTACCCAATACTCACTACCCAACACTCACTACTCACTACGCACTAACTCACTATTCACTACTCACCACTCCCTACTCCCACACTCCCAACTCCGTACCCCCTACACGAAGGGGGGGGGTCCGACCCCCCCCCCCCCCCTTTCCAGCGCCAAGGGGGGAAGGGGGGGGGGTCCGAACCCCCCCCCCCCCCCCTCCTTCAAAGGAGGGGGGGGGGGGGGCGGGGGGGGTCGGGGGCGCCCCCCTTTTAAGGGGGAAGAGGGGGGGGGGGGGGGTTCTGGACCGCCCCACCCCTTTAGTGCATTCAGAGAGATCCACTGGCGCACTTTCGATGTTTACCTCTCCGCCCTCCTACCTTGATTGTAACAAGTTGTTTAATTGCACTGCCAGACATATAGGCGCAAGAGCGAAGCTCTGGTGTGTATATCTATATATGTATATAAATACAGATATACACATACATACATACATACATACATACATACATACGTACATACATACAGAAAGCCACACATACAGACATCTGTATACATATATACATAAATACATATATACATACAAATATATTTAAATATATGTATATATACACACGCATGTCTAAAAAAACATTGCCAACCACGGTTTTTGAGGCTCTGGGGCGGGGGGCAGGCCCTCAATTGGGGGTCCTTCTACGCCTCGACCCCCCCAGTCAGGGGCTCAAATATTGCCGTGTGTAACTCGAGCGCTGAGAAAATATTATTCTGAATTCCAAACTCGGCGAAAGCGCGCAGAAGCTCCATGCCGCGGCGCAACAGCCGCCGCGGCCTGATCCCCGGGCTGCGCGCGCACGAGGTCGGCAGCGCCCTCCACGTAGACGCGGGCCGTCACGCTGGAAGCACATCGGCCCTTGACGAGCGCGGCCTCCATCGAGGACGACTTCAGGAAAAAGTCGCAGGCGAGAAAGGCCCGGGCACCAGCTGCTCGCCCGTCAAGGCCGCCAGCGCGCCCCCGCAGCTGCCAGAGCCCCGCGCTGCGGCGGTGTGTCCCCCCCCCGCGTGGCTTGCAGGAAGAGGCGCCAATTGCGGGCGCGCGTCCTTCCGGCTGCCACCTCAAACCGGGGGTTTCCCCAGCCGCGAGGCGAGCTCCTCCAACTGCTGCTCGCCAAGCTCGATGCTGCGGATCATCTCCTCCTCTTCCTCGTTCCTGCGCGTCGCCGGCTTGTCCTTCGCAGGGATCAGCTCCAGTCACTTCGGCGCGCCCCTCGGCGCGCCCCAGTGCCCGTCGCCGACCGCGACCTGCACGGCCTTGAGGCGCTGGGCGAGGAGGCGCGCACCTTCGCCTGGAGGACGAAGCCGATGGTTTCTGCCAGGGCCCGCAACTCGCGGTACGTCTGGACCTCGATCTGCCGCGCAGGGTTCTGCTGCAGGTAGACGGTCAGCAACTAGCGGAACACCCCCCCTCCAGAGCCCCGAGGAAGTTCGCCATTACGGACAGCGTGAGTTCCGACACCCTGCCTGGCGTCTCCTGGGCGAGCTTCCCGCGTTGGGCCCGCTTGCTCGCCAGCCCGCGCGGCAGGCTCCCGCTGTCCACTCCTGCGAGCAGGTCCGAAGCCGAAGCGGTTTCCGAGCTGCCCGCCGCCTGCGCCGCCGAGGTTTTGAGCACCGCGATGAGCGCCGACGCCGGCTCCTTCGCCCCGTCGCCAGGCTCGCCGCCGCAGCCACCGACGGGCCACGATGACAACGAAGACAACGGCGGACTGTGGATAGCATAGGGCGGGGGCTGCGCGGGCGTCTTGCGATCTTAACGCGACGACGGACGATCACGACGAAGACGGACTGCGGATGGCAAAAAATGGGTGCTGCGCGGGCGTCGTGCCGTCCCGAAAGATGAGACGACGACGACGAAGACGACGACGATGACCTTTCACAGATGGCATGTAGGAAGGGGGTGCAGCGCACGCGTTTTGCACTCCCGGGGTGCGACGACGACGACGACGACGACGACAACGGTCCTTTTGCCGATGGCGCTTTGGGGAGGGACTGACGACGACGACGACGACGACGACGACGACGACGACGACGACGACGACGGCCCTTTGTAGATGGCATGTAGGGCGGGACAGGAGGGAGAGGGGCTGCGTGGGAGTCGTGCACTCTTGGGGGACGACGAAGACGGCGACCACAACGAAAATGTCGACGACGCCGACGAAATCGACGACGACAACGGTTTTTTGGCCAAAGGCATGATGGGGGGGGAGGGGGGGGTTGCGCAGGCGTCTGACGACGACGACAATGACGACGACGTTTGTGATGGAAGGTTTGGGAGAGAGGGACAAGGGGCTGTGTAGGCGTCGTGGTCCCGGGGGGCGACCACGACGACGACGACGACGACGACGACGACGACGACGACGACGACGACGGCCGTTTGCGGACGGCAAATGTGGGGGTGGGCGGCTGCGCGAGCGTCCTGCATCCTGGGGCGACGACGGATGACGACGACGACCACGACCACCACGACCACCACGACGACGACGACGACGACGACGGGATGACGACCGACGGAGTGATGACGGTCGACGAGAAACCCCCCAAGTTTGAAAAATCCGGCAGGGAGGGGGGGAAGACAGAAAAACGATGTCACGCCCCATATGTTCTTAGCGGGGGAGTTATCGGTCACCTCCCTCGAGGACGAGGCCGAAAAAAACATAATGAAAGTTTTCGCCAACTCCCCCCTTCAACCCAAGAGTTTGAGGATCTTCAGCGGTTCTCGAACCTGGGTGGGAAGAGCACGGCGCGTTTTTTACCCTCGTCCATGCCAGCGCCCCAAGAAAGGGCTCGCTGGAGCGCGTTTTTTCAATTATCGGCGATGATTGGCGTCATGGGGAGGGGGCGGGGGGGTATGACGCCCCCCGCCCCGCCGCGCGGCTCCGGCACAACAGCCGCGCCCGCGCGCAAGACGACGATGAGCGACGAGCGACGAGCGACGAGCGACGAGCGACGACGACGATGACGACGACGACGACGACGACGACGACGACGACGACGACGACGACGACGACGACGACGACTGCTGACCAGACTCCTATGCGGAATCCTATGCGGACACCGCGCACGGCGGCAGTGCCCAGAGCGCACCTGGAGGGGGAGAGCGTTACGTCATAGGGTGGGGCCGGGGGCCATGACGCCCGTCATTTGGCGAGATGCAAATGGGGGGATAAATCAAGATGGGGAGAGAGGCGCAACCGAGGTACAAATTGTACCTACGCCCCACGGAGAAGGTACAATTTGTACCGGCGCCACGCAGACAAGGTACACATTGTATTTTTGACAACGTCCGCGACATGTGCGAGGATGTTATCGGGGGGGGAGAAGGTACAATTTGCACTTGCAACCCGCAGAGAAGGTACAAATTGTACGCCAACAAAAAGGTACCAGATACTCATCCCCCCATGTCCTGATCCCCCCATCGCCATCCGGCCGAGTCATGCCCCAAGCTATAAAGGAACACGCTCCTGCCCGCGAGCAGGCTGCGAGGCTGACTGGCCAGAGAAGCGCTGGAATGCAGCGGGAAAGCGCGCACGAAGCGCGCCAGCCCGCGACCGCGACCAGCTCTTCCGCAGCGAGGGCGGCCAGCGCCACCATCGACGCCGCCGCCGCCGCCGTCGCCAGCGACGCCGCCGCCGTCGCCTCCCCGACGCCTCCGTCGTAGCCGCCGCAGCCGTCGCCACCGTCGCCGTCGTAATCGTGGCCGCCAACGCCGCGCCGTCGCTGGCCGCTGGCGCCAACGCCCGAGAGCCGAGCGGGGCCTCGGCGCCCGCGCCCTCGGCGGGTTTCGGCTGCCGCGCTCGGTGAACAGCCGCCCTGGCATGGCGGGGCATCGGCGCCGCGGGGCTCGGCGCCCAGGTAAGGGAACTTCTGAGCCAAGGCCTGCGGCGAGGGGTGGGGCCCTGCGCTTGCCAGGCCCAGAGATCCTGGCGTCTGAAGTTTTTCGAACCAGGAGCTTTCGCTGGATCTCAATGAGGGGCTGTGAGCCAGGCCCTTCCCCTCGAATCTCAAGCAGAAACCGTCCCCAAAGAGGTCCCAAGTTCAATGTTCAATCCTCAATCAGAAACTTCCATCGTCTGATACAAACACGAACAAACATGTTCTGTGACACTCGGCGTATGAATGCCGCTCTCGGCCTCCTCGGCGGTAAAACTTACTTCGGGGACAACAAACTGATCAACGGGAATGGAGTTGCGACGTACGTATCTCCGACCGCCGACGTCGCGTTTGTTCCAATAGTGTGTCAAAGCGATACACGTTTTCAGAGCCCCGCGATCACCTCGATGTAGTCAGCATCGCATTTGGGCCTTCCACCGGGGCGTCGGCAAAGACTGTTGCACTGGCCCGTTCGCGCTCACACGGTCTGGTCCTCTGAAGCAGAACGCACATTTTGGACATGGACGTGCCTCTCTCCACACACCCATAATCACCGACGATCTCGCAGGCATCGACTCCCACCAGCTCTCCTCATCTTCCAAAACCCTTCTTGAGCTCGGGGAGGGTTTCGTCGCTGCTCTTTATTGAGCTCCGCCACCGTGCCCTCAGCATGTAGCGGAGTATCCCAAGGCTTATGCGCCCCTGAAGAAATTCAGAGCTGCAAGATTGCAAGGACCCGGGCCACCTATTTCACAAAGATTCCCAGAGATATCTGGGGATTTCTGGGGATTGCTGGGAATTGGCCGTGATTTCCGGGGATTTCCCTAATGTATCGCGCGCGTATTGGGGTAGCGCAGCTGGCAGAACATGGGCCCAAAAAGCGTCCAAGAGGGCCGAAAATGCCTCCGAGAAGGCCTAAGAATGCCCCCGAGACGCCCAAGATGGTCCCAGGATGCAGCATCAATAAGTATGTATGTATGTTTACATGCATACATACATACATACATACATACATACATACATACATACATACATACATGCATGCATGCATGCATACATACATACATACATACATACATACATGCATACAAGAACCACGCGCGCGCTTCGCGCGGGCCTAGGTTCCAACAAGCTCTACTTGTAGTAAAAAGTGAGGACATCGATTGTCGCACCAGTCGCCACAACAAATGTGCATAAAACACGCGTTTCGCTAGGGACATCCTCAAATTCCACGCCGAATGGGACTTTACCTCGTCATTTATCGCAAATATTTTCGCCGGCCGAAACCGGGGGAAGAAAACTAAACAAAAAACCTGGGCCCGCGCCCTTTCCGGGAAAAAGAGAACCCTGGACCAGATCCCTTTCCGGGAAAAGCAAACCTTCCTTCTGCATAATAAACGCGGGGCTCGAGACATCCTCGGAATTCCTGCGCGCGGGACGCGCCATTCTCGAGTGGGCATGCGAAAAAATACCTTTTCCATACCACGTTATTTAGTAGGGGTTCTGCGCAAAACGCTCCGCACCTTTTTTAAACGAAAGAAAGCGGGGGTCTGCCGACCCTGTTAGGCAACGAGGATCCGACAGCGGGCACGGGCGAAACGCATGTTTCCCATGCCGAATGGGACTTCACCTTGTTATTTATCGTAAATGATTTCGCAAGCCCGCTTCCCGTCGAAACCGGGAGGGAAAAAACTAAAGGAGAACCCTGGGCCCACGCCCTTTCCGGGAAAAAAGAAGACACCAATTGTCACTAAAGGCAACACTGATCGAAGGGGAAAAATACAAAAACAACAGACATGTGTCCTCCAAAATATGCGCCTGGGAAGGCTCAAAACTGTGCCCTCAAACATGTGTCTCGCAAAATGTTTGTACAACATTGCGCCGGTCAGTGGGGGGGGGGGGGGCAAGAACGCTAGAGGGAGCGTCCCAGTGCGACCCTGCCGCGCAGCGCCCTCGGCTAGACGAGGCCAAACCCCTGGTCGACTCCCCCTTGGGGCCCTGACTCTCTAGGATGCGTGACAGGTAGAACTCGAAGCAGCCCTGTGACACCATATGGGAGCGCCAAGGGGGGTCGGAGGATACTCTCCCCGCTCCTTATCCACAGTCAGATCTACAATTGGCTAATCCTCCTTTCTTCGGCAAACGTCTGGGCACATGTTCTCGACAAAACGCTTACGTGGGGGGGGGGGGCAGGCCGAAGATGGTGTCGAATAAAATCAAATGATTCCTATGTTGCAAAACGGCCAAGCAATAGGCCACCATTATCAATTGTGGGCTCGCCAATCTATCCTCACTGAGCATGTCAGCAACCTACGAGTACTGCCACGACACTTCTCTAATCCGACCTGGCACCGCAGTAGTGGCGGCATAATTTCTCTACGCACCTCCCGGTATGCTTCCCAAGGGTGCACCCAAAACGTGGACACATGCGGTGGCCCTCCCAAGAGCAAGATCAAGAGACGTCGATGCACAAGCACAACGAGCAATGCCATACTGAGACACCTTTTGCAAAAGGGTGCCGCCGCACGACCGTGCAGTCAGGGCCAGTAGGTTGCCCACTGGACTGGACTCCTATGCTACACCCTGTCGAAGCATGCATGTGGCTACCACTTCCAGGTCAACTGTCCTCCTCCTCCTCCTGCTCTACTCCTCCTCATCCTCCTCCTCCTCCTCTTCCTCCTCCTACTCCTCCGCCTCTCCAGAAACTCCTCCACTCCATCCCTCTTCTCCTCCCTCCTCCCTCCCCTTTCTTTTAAGGCCATCGCCAGCTCGAGGGAATGTCGGGCGCAGGTACCAGCGTACCTGCGAATTCTCCCGCCGGCCAGGCCTTACACGCGCCAACCCTCCCGCGCCCACCGCCCAACCACGGCGCGAAGAAGGAGTGCTCGTTACAGTGCCCCAGAGCCCGCCTGGCACAGGAGAACCAGAGCGGACCGCAGCAAGGCCAGAGCCTTACTGCAAATTGTCGCAGCCACCGAGCTTCTCGCAGGCCACCACAGTTTCAGTGCCATGTCGTGGAGCCAGCAAGGACAGCGCGACAGAAGCAGACAGCCGCCGAGACCCCACAGCAAAGGTCGAGAATGGCAAAGCAGACAGCATCCCCCAGTCAAGTGTGTCAACAGGTGAGCAAGTGGGAGGCCAAGCAATGTGTCAAGTGCCACCCGACCTCCCAGTCCAAAATCTGAAGCAGCTCTAGTGTCAGAAGCAGTGACAAACAAAGAGTTCCGCCGTGGCAACGGCAGAACAGTAAGGGTAGAGCACGGCCAATGATCGACGAAGATGAAGAGATCATTCATATCTCGCCATGCTCTCCCGAACAAGCCGTCGCACATCGAAGGTGGCAGGACCCGCCAGAGGACCCGCAGGAGCTAGGCGACGTTCGCAAAACCCTGGGTGCGACGCTGGAGGGACTCGAACGCCAAATCCAGTGCTCGCATGAGCTCAAGTTGGACAACCATCAAGTCGAAGAGCTGCGGCACGAATGCAGTGTAATGCTGTATCAGCTCATGTTCTCGAGGACGGCCTCAGCCCGCACGGCCAAACAGCTCAGCTTCGTCAACCGTGCTAAGCGGCGTCTGGCGGAATCGCAGAATCAGCAGAACGAAGCAGAGTCATACCTCGAGGCGTGCAGTAGCCAAGTGGAGATCCTACATGAGGAGCTCGCACATGCAGAAGCCCTGCTGGAGCACTTCTAGGACTGAGAGGGGACAGAGAATGAGGAGCGCAAGACGCGTACGCACGGACGGCACCCCAAGACCTCAGAATACATGGATGAGGATCATGAAGTTGATGAGCCTGAGGAAGAAGCACCACTCGCAGCAGATGGTGCTTTGAGGCCGCAGAGGGCCTGGCCCAAGGCACAAGGCAAGCCCAAGAGCAACGCCCCACATGTCGAAGCCAGAGCCCTAGCAGCCACCCCATACACCGCCTGGAGCTACACCATCCACGGGCTCAGCGGGTACGGGAACAGAATTCACCACGCCAGGGTTGCTCGCGTCCATGCAGCATGCGCAATCCCAGCTTCGCGCCCAGATCCTGGACTTCAAGAACACGATGACGGACATTCCGAAGCATATCTCGGAGATGAACCAGTTTCGACAGGAGGGCAGCATATTCTGGAGATCAAGGAGAAGCCAGACAAGCCACCGCCATCCCCGACGGAGGTCAGAACAGCAAGCCGCCACCGCATGGAAGCGGCATTCGCACATGGAGCAGCAGTGACACCACGACCAGCACGCTCGGTATCGCCGAGATGAGCGCCCTGACGAAGCAGCAGTCAACCGAGCAGAAGGTGACACGGACGAAGAGGAGCTACACGGTGTTGCCAAATGTCCAGCAAGCCCGGGGACAGCAACAGCGGCATCAGCAGCGTCAACGGTTACATCACCAGCTGAGTCCAGTCGCTGTTTCGCTTCGCCCCCGCCCAGACAGCGTCAACGTGACCCCATCCCAGCAGGAGGGGTCACACAATTTGCCCGTGTCCCATCAGGTCTATGCTCCCCCCTCTTCCCCCCAATTGTCTGTGCAGCCTCCGATTCCAGCAAAGACCACAGAGGACCGACCTATGTGCGAACACGGGATGACGGAAGACCAAACTACATAGACAAGCCTCAGGAAGCCTCTAATTGGGCCCCCCAGAGGGATCGAGTACTCGCCGCTGCCCGAGCTAAGACCCACTCAGGAGCTCATGGAGCGCCCCTGGCCCGTGCAGCCCTCTAGGGAACTTCTGTCGTGGGCTCCCTACTGGCGCTCATCCGCCATCCAAGCTCTACCAGGTCTCGCCCCTTTCGACTCGGAGGCCACCTACGATTGCCTACACATCTTCACGGACGCCACAGCTGGAGGGAACAAGTATCGAGGAGAGACGTGTCTGCCAGCTTGGGCTTTTTGCGTGCTAGCTGTCTCGGCAACGGGCACAGCCTTGCTCGGATACATGACCACTTGAGGGATGGGACTCCAATGACACCCGCTCCCCTTCTCAGAGCCGGGCTGGAAGCGGCCATTTGGGCCACAGCCTGGATCAGGCAGTTGCCATGCATGCCAACTTGCCCGATCTACTTTTCACTGGCGACACAGATGTGCAGCGTATATGCCAAGGGGGATATGTGCAGGGGGGCCCACGATCGGTCGAACTACTATTGGACAGCCGTACACAATGTGTGTGAACGCGCGTGTGTAATGTGGTGCATCAGCATGTACATGGTCATGTTGCGCATCCTTAGAACGAGTGTGTGGACTCCTTTGCACGACTGTGCGCCATGAGAGTACTACCAACATTATATGAGCCAGTCTGGAGGACGCTCGTTGAGCAGCCACAGTGACCCCACAATGGTTTTCGTGGAATCGCGGAATCGTGGAATTCACTATGGTTTTCACAATGGAAGAATCATGGAATCGTGGAATTCACTATGGTTTTCACAATGGGATCGTGGTTTCCGCAATGGTTGCCACCATGGTTTTCGCAAGGGTGTTCACAATGGCGTTCACAAAGGTCCCATGGTTTGCACAATGATTTTTGGCAATGGAATCGTGGAATGGAAGAATCGTGGAACCGTGGAATTCACAATGGCTTTCGCACTGGAACCATGGGATCGCGGACTCGTGGAATGCGCAATGGTTTTCGCAATGGAATCATGGAATCGTGGAATGGTGGAATTCGCCATGGTTTTCGCACTGGTTTTGCCAATGGAATCGTGAAAGCGTGGAATTCACAATGGTTTTCGCAATGGTTGTCACAATGGTGTCCACCATGGTTTTCACAATGGAATCGCGGAATCGTGGAACCGTGGAATTCGCGATAGTTTTCACAATGGAACCGTGGAACCGTGGAATTCACAATGGTACTCGCACTGGAATCATGGAACCGTGGAATCGTGGAATCGTGAAATCCGCAATGTGTTTCGCAATCGTTTTGGCCATGGAATCGTGAAACCGTGGAATTCGCAATGGTTGTCGCAATGGTCTTCGCAATGGTTGTCGCCATTGTTGTCACAATGGAATCGTGGAATCGTGGAATCCACCATGGTTATCACAATGGAATAATGGAACCGTGGAATTCACCATGTTTTTCACCGTGGAAGCATGGTTTCCGCAATGGTTTTCGCAATGGTTTCCACCATGGTTTTCGCAATGGTAATGGAATCATGGATTCGTGGAATCGTGGAATCATAGAATTCACCATGGTCTTCACAATGGAATCGTGGAATCGTGGAACTCGAAAATGATTTGCGCAATGGAATCATGGAACCGTGGAATCGCGAAACCGTGGAACCGTGGAATCTACCATGGTTTCCGCAATGGACTCATGGAATCGTGGAACCGTGGAATTCGCAATGGTTTTGACAATGGGCTCGCGGAATCCTGGAATTCAGAAAGGTTTTCACAATGGTTTCCTATCATAAGGGCGTGGCCACCCCATGGGGTCTGCGGAAACAGCGACAGCGCACAGATTAAACCGAGAGACGAGGGGTCATCAACCTTTTTCATCAGGCAAGCGCCGTGGGACACACGGTGGTACTCTAAAAACTCGAGCCGTGGAAGTGGAACAACTTCTGCGGCTAAGTGCAATCACCAAAAATTGCCACACACACACACACAGTACATTTGCGTGGTGTGTGGGGGACGGTGGGTGGGAGCTTGAGCAGGAGCGGTTTCGGAGCAGAGGGAGAGAGCAGCAGCAGGAGCAGCGAACGAGACGGACGCGGCTCCACTGCTCAGAAACTCCCGAGGCCACTCGCACTTAGGAAAACGAGTCAGAGACAAATCATTCCTATCATAAGGGCGTGGCCACCCCATGGGGTCTGCGGAAACAGCGACAGCGCACAGATTAAACCGAGAGACGAGGGGTCATCAACCTTTTTCATCAGGCAAGCGCCGTGGGACACACGGTGGTACTCTAAAAACTCGAGCCGTGGAAGTGGAACAACTTCTGCGGCTAAGTGCAATCACCAAAAATTGCCACACACACACACACACACACAGTACATTTGCGTCCCATCCCCATCGTCAAATGCCCTTCGGGAGGGCGGGTGGGTATAAATCATTATCACTGTTTAGGTCCGAGGCTGGGGCGAAGAGACAAGACTAGTTGGCGCACACGCGCCTGAGGATGTCACGAACTGTCGAGTCAGTAAAACGGGCAGCTGACGAGATCTGCAGTTCAGTGAGCTTCGACCTCTGACGAAGGGCAGACCCGTGCTTTTCATATATACGAACACTCTCTCGGGCGCGCCAGCGCCCGCGCTGCTGGATGGCCTCGATCGGTCGGATTTTGTTCAGAGCGTCGTGCGAGGGCCCTCCGTGGCGCAACTGGTGAGGAACTGACAGGAGATCACCAACTCCTGCTGAGTGGGCGGCCTGTTTCAAAGTCTTTTCAAACAGAGGAAGGGAAAGAGGGTGGAACAGAGTTGGCAGCTTCTGACGTCTGGCACGGGCTCGCAGCCTAGAGAGAATCTCGGGAACGACTCGGCGAACTGGCAGGTCAGTGCCGGCCTTCACCGTACAGTCGAAATCTTTGTTCTTGGCTGGCTTGTCGTCGCCAAGCGGTGCTACGACGACGGTGATGTCAGAAGCCCTGCCCGACGTACGAGAGCCGAAGACGTGCTCTGGCTTGATGGCAAGCAACTCGCCTGGCCGGAAGTACATGTCGAACCCGGTCACGGAGGCCAGGCACGCCAGCAGGTCGGACGTGGTCCCGTTGTCGAGCACGGCACAGGTCAGCTGGACGGCTTCGAACGGTGGCGGCTCTCGTGGCGTAGCCGGCAGTTTCGCCGCCCAACCAGTCAGGGCATCTTTGGCCTTATGGAAGCGAGGTCGGCTAGCAGACCATCCTCGAACTTTGCAGAGCCCATGCAACGCGTTTCGAGCCAGGTACTGGGGCTCACCTGCAAAGAACAAGTCTTCGAAGTACAAGTTGAGCGTCTCGTCTGCCAGCTCCGGCGTGGTCAGCAGCAAGCCCCGGCGATTGGCATAGTCGGTCAGCTCGATCACGGCGGACGCGTAGCTGTCGACCGTGGCTGGCCGCAGCGAGGCCAGGCGGAGGTACTCTCCAGGGGCGGCCTGTCGCTGACTAGCAGCGACGTCTCCACGCGCGGCAGCCTGCGCTCGGCGGCGCCGGGCGGCCACGGCCACTGGACGAGGGACAGGGTCACGTTGGCTCCGGCCTGCACGCCTGGGCGTCAGCACGGCTGAGTCGGCGCCTGCCACGACGTCTGCCTCGCGGGCGCCGACGCCAGCCGTTGCCCGCGGCTGCCAGTGCGACCGCGGCTGCGCCGGCGCTGGTGCAACCGCCACGTCAGCGGCTGCGCGGGCGCGGGTCGAGCGCGGTGGCCCACCCTGGCCTCCAGGGGAGCCGAAAGCGCTGCGGGCAGATCGGCGCCGTGACTCCGCGGGGCTCGGCGACCCCGGCCGCGCTTGCCAGCGCGTGAGCCCGAGCCTGGAGGTCATCCTGGGTCGAGCGCCCGAAAGCACTCTGAGGGGCGTCTGGGCCGGCCAACGAGGCCAGCAGGCGGCACCAGCTGGGTGGGCAAGCCCCGGCCAGAGTCGTCCGCCACGTCCAGCCTCGCGTCGGATGCCGGACCTTGCCCTGCAGCTCGACCCTGTGGCGGCAAGCGCAACAGCAACGAAGTGCAAGATGACCCAGCCCGGGAAGGCTCCCGGCGATCGCACCTGGCTTCTTGAAGGGCGCCCCGAACCTGCACGAGTCGAACAGCACCTTCGGCCAGGCAAGGCGCTGCAGCTCGCGCTGCAACGCGGGCCACTTCCAGACTCGGCTCGCAGGCGGGTTCTCGAAAGTGACGAAGATCCCCAGGGTTCGGCAGAGTCGCAAGACACGGACTGTGAATGCCACGAGCGTGCGGTCCGCCGGCGATGGATCGCGCGTGCCCCCGACGGGCACCCACCTCGTGCAAGGCAGGCCCAGGTGGACCCACCAGACTTCTCCCGATTTGAGCCAATGTTCAACGAGATGCTGGACACGGCGGCTTGTGAGGTCACAGTGGGGCCCATACTTGGAGTCCATCGGGGGCATGATCCGAAAACCTCGCTCATGCAGCGCACCACTGAGATTTGCAGTACCCGCGAAGATCTCGAGGAAGGCTTTACGAGGGGGACCCCGTCGAGGAACTTCAGGAGGCCGAGGGCGCTTAGCCAGTGCCCGTTGAGGCTCTTCGTGTGGCCCAAGATGTACAGGTGGGCCCCGTTGTAGAACTGCAGGAGGCCGAGGGCGCTCAGGAGGGTCCTGTTGAGGATCTTCGCGTGCCCCAAGGTGTACATGTGGGCCCCGTAGAGGAGCTCCAGGAGGCTCGGGTGCAACAGGGAGGCTTCGAACATGTTCATGTCGATCTCGTCGGGGTCGCTCGTTGGGGAGTACTCTCGAGACTTCATCTTGATGCCTTTTACTCTGAAAAGAAGAGGAATGCGTGGCAAAGAAAGGCTGAGGTGACGGAGGTGAAGGAATGCAACGGTCTCTTTCGGTGTTTTCAGGCCCCAGCAGCTCGGCCTGCTCTCGTCCGATCTCAAACTCGGTAGCCGTGGTCGGCGAGGCCTTGGCCCAGCCCGCGGCTGGCGGGACCACGGGAATTCGGCGGCTGCCGCTGGTGGGCGCCGACAGGGCGCCTCGTCCGCGGCAGCGTCCGGGGAGGAGCTCACCCCGGTCAGCCGCCCGGCTCCCGTGGTCCGCGACGTTGTAGATGCCAGGCACGTGCCTCGGGCGCCAGCGGATCTCGCACCCGAAGCAGACGGCCGCAGCCCGGCGACACTGCGCCAGGAGCTCAAAATTGGTGGCCCTGCCCTTCTCAAAGGCGAGGACCGACGACATGTTGTCGCACAGACTGAGGATCTCCTTCCCGTGGAAGTTGACGTCGCCTGCCGCTCTCCATAGCGGTGCGACGGCGGCGCGCGCCTCGAGGGCGTGGATACGCCCTGGCCGGCGCCACGCGCCACGGCGGCGCTCCACCCAGCGGCCAGCGTCCAGCAGAGCGTCCGCCAACGGCTCGGGCGGGACGCCGATCTCCAACTCGACCCGGCGCCTCTTGGCCACGGCGTGCCGCAGCCGGGGCGGCAGCTCGACGGGCAGTGGCTCGGAGATGTCGCAGAAGCCGGCGGCCCGCCCCTCGTACTGCTCGTCGTCGGGCGCGACCTCGGGCTCGGTGGCGACGAACCGCTGGCGCTCCCGCCATCTGGTGGCCGCCAGCACCTCCCAGGGCTCCAGCCGGGCTTCGCAGACGGCGTAGCCTCGCAGCGAGCTGTCGGTCGTGAAGGCGACGTCGGACGGCACGCGGCACAGGTCCACTTCGCCGAGGAAGACGAGCCCTGCAGCAACTGCGAGCTCACCGAGAACATCTCCAGGCAAGCGCACGACAGGGGACAGGTCGCCGTCTCCGATGAACGTGTAGCAGGCCCCCAGCACGCTGAGCCCGGGGCGCACGACGGAGAAGTAGTGCACCAGATGGCCGACGATCCGTCGCAGCTGCCAGCGGGCGAGCCATGGCGTCCGAAGCACGTGGTGCAGAGCCAGGTAGAGCCTCCAGGCGCGCTTGGCGGTATGCCTGAGTCGGCCCTCGCGCCCGTCGAGCACCAACCCCAAGATGACAAGGCCGGGCTGCGCGCGCTCGAGCTCGTGCCAGCGAAGCCCACGACGGCCCAGTTCAGCAGTGAGCTTGTCCAGCCGGTCGTTGAGCGCCGGCGCGCTGAGCGACACAAGATTCCCGTTGTCGACGCACGGCGCCCTGACGACAGCCTGTCCGACGAGAGTCGGCGCACGGGCTTTGTCAAGGCACCAGCCGTCGCCTGGGAGGCCCGCCTCGACCATCGCGTCGACGAGAACCTCGTGGCAGATCCAGAGCGCCCAGCTCCAGCCCATGGGCAGCGCCGCGAAGCAGGGCCAGATGACGTCGTCGCCCGATACGGCCACGCGGCGCCCGAGCTTCTCGTCGTAGATCGAGTCGAGCCCGAGCTCGTCAGCGGTGACCTCCACGTCGAAGCACATCCAGCTGCCCCACGAGGGGTCGGCGAACTGGTAGAACCCGTCCATGAGGTCCACGGAGCCTGCGCAGAGTGACTCGTAGCAGCCGTCGAAATCCGCCAAGTCCTCGGGGCTCGCGCCGACGGCGTCGAGCAAGTTGATCGAGCCCAGCGCCTCACCGGATGCAAGCACAGTCCGAGGGGGAAGCTTGTGCAGCTGGTTGGGCTGGCGAGCGCCCACGACCATGCGGATGTCGCCGCTCTTCTTGGCGACGAAGAAGGTACTGACGCACGCCTTCCGACGCGCCCGGCCATCCACCAGGCCCCGTGCAGCGAGTCGTCGAAGGAAGTCGACCAGACGTGGCCGGTTCTGAGGGTCGCGCGGATTGAGGAGAGGGTCCCAGTACGGCTCCACGATGACCTCGTCCTCGGGGATGTTCGGCGCGGGGCGAACGACGTCCGAGTCGAAGTGGTCCAGCGCCTCGGTGACGTGCCGAGGGGCAACGTCTCGAAGCTGACGAGGCCGGTCATGTGGCGCACGTCGTAACACATTGAGCTTGTCAGCATCGTAGTCGCGGCGAGTAGAAGCCTCGCCCATGTTCGAGTACAGATCCTTGCACTTGAGGAGCTCCTGCAGGGCTCCAGCACAGTCCATGTCTTTCGGTCGGTCGCCGAACCCGCGGATACGACGTCGGACTCGCTTGATGACCGACTCCTGGGCGGTAGTCGGCCGACGCTTGCCGGGCGCTCGAGGCTCGAGACGCCCCCCAGCCCGTGCGCCTGCCAGCGCGTTGAGCGCGCCCAGAGTCTCGAGAGACCTGCGATCACGGTCGTCAGCACGAGCAGCACGCTGGGCCAGATACCGAGGCAGAGCGGCACGTTCTCCACGATGAGGGTGGCGAAAGAACTCGTCACCCTGCGGCAGAGGAAACAAAACTGTGGACGAAGTCCGACTCTCGGAGGAGACCCCCTCGGAGAGCAGCCCGGCCCGACTCGCATTCGCGGCTGCGGAGTCAGGGCCAGGCCCAGTGAGGCCGGGCGGAGCGCCCAGCCATGATGGCGCCGACATGGCGCCGTCAACCCTGATCCTTCGCGGCGGCCTTGGGCTTCGGCTTCACCTTGCCCTTCGGATCCGCCCTGGAGCCCCTCTCCCGGTCGTCGCCCTGCCTCTCGTACTTCTTCGCCTCCGACTCCTGCTCCTCCCGGTGCATCCGCTCCTGCTTCAGAATGATGCCCTGCGACTTCTGCTCCTCGGCCACGAACGCGTCGAACCTCGACGTCGCGACGCCTCCGCTCTCGTCCAGAGAGCTGCTCAACATCAAGCCGAGGCCCTCCGAACTCGGGTGGCGCGGGCACCTCTTCACAGCCCGCTGGATCTGCAGCACTCGGCGCCCCAGGAGCTCCAGAGACGCCAAGTTCGACGGGTCCACGAGGTCGTACGTCACGGCGTGGTGCAGCTGGTTCAGCGCGTGCCGCACCTCCTGGGCCACCGCGGCGTTCCG